>VZTA01028617.1:26124-47137 GCA_013398855.1 Mohoua ochrocephala
AAAAAGAAGAAAAAAAAAAGGAAGATACCACTTATTCACACTTTGATAAATGATTAAGAGGCTGAGGTCTTATAGAACACCTTGGTTAAACAAAGATGTAAATTTTTCTCCTGCACACATCTACCTTTGCATTTTTATGCTTCCATGGAAGTAGAAAATAGCACTCTCAAAAATTTTCAGAGGGAGGGGGGTGTCAAATAAGATGAAAGAAGTGGTTTATGTCCCAACAGCCCTTGCAGAGAATAAACCTGTATTTAAAGTTTCATTTAAATTGTGTCAGTTCCCATTTCTCACCACCATTTAACTCCTAATGCTGTTCAATTTGCCACCACTGTGCTCCCAATATTTATCATTTTTTTCATCATAGTGTTTTTATATCGAGCATGGAAATATGAGTTTTGTTCAGAGATTACTTGTCACTTGTCTTATAGAGAACAATCTCTCCGTTGCTGTG
The DNA here is from genome assembly GCA_013398855.1 of Mohoua ochrocephala. Classification (NCBI taxonomy): domain Eukaryota; kingdom Metazoa; phylum Chordata; class Aves; order Passeriformes; family Acanthizidae; genus Mohoua; species Mohoua ochrocephala. The sequence goes on from VZTA01028617.1 coordinate 26,579, forward strand.
CTTGACTACTTCTGATGAGACTTGGGCTGGGGTGAAGCAACACCACTAACATCCACTGCAGGAAATTAGATTTACGTTTGCCCAGGATTAAATTAAGAGTGATTTTGTAGCCAGTATCAAACTGCCAAAGCTTGGCCTAGACGGAGTAACCTCGGCCTTTCAAAGAGGTCAGGCAGGAGTTGGATCACTTTACACAGTAGAGTCATATCTATGTCTTAGTAAGGAGACTTAAAATATTGTAGTAATTAATAACTCAATTTTAAGAAAAAGAAAACTATCCTGTTATTTCTTATGGCATTCACTCACTTAATTGCCAATTAAACATTTGCCTGATTCTGCTGGTTTTAAAGAATGTGCTTAAACACGGACTGGAAAAATGATGCTCTCCTGAGTCATTTATATCTCCACTCTTCAAAGAAATAAGAATTGGTTCTACTTCTCTTCTCCAGGGCCAAGAATGCAAGGGATCCACACATTTCATGGCAGCTGCATATCTGTTTCTAAGCCCAGTAAAGCCATAACACCCGGGAAAATAAAAACTACCTTCTCCCATATCCCACTGCATGATATCTGAATTTTCAAACTCCTTCTAGGTAAGGTCTCTTTGTAACTCTGCATTTTACAGCACAGGTATTCATGAACACTTCATCACAGCAGACCTGGGATCACTCCATGGTCCCAGTGGAAATTCTCTGGTAACCCCGTGGAGGGGCACTCTGGGGACTTTTCAGTCTCAAGTGACTCCTGAAGGGTGTTGTAGCAAAAAATTACATAGAATCGTCGGCTCATAGAATCTCCTGAGCTGGAAGGGACCCACAAGGATCATCAAAGTCCAACTCCTGGCCCTGCACAGGACAGCTCCAGCAATCCCACCATGTGCCTGAGAGTGTTGTCCAAATGCTTTTTGAACTCTGTCAGGCTTGGTGCTGTGACCACTGCCCTGGGAACCTGTTCAGGGTCCAACCACCCCCTGGGGGAAGAACCTTTTCCTAATATCCAACCTAAATCTCCCCTGATCCATCTTCAGGCCATTCCCTCGGGTCCTGGGACAGGTCACCAGAAAGAAGAGATCAATGCCTGCCCTTCCTCTTCCCCTGATGAGGCAGCTGCAGACCCCAATGAGTCTCCCCTCAGTATCCTCTTCTCCAGGCTGTGCAAACGAGGAGCCCTCAGCCATTCTGCCTGTGGCTTCCCCTCAATGCCCTTTACCATCTTCATACAGAAGCACTTTCCAGCTAAAAGTGTCATTTATCCCTTCTTGTGCACTCTTAGGGAGTTTACCTCCACAGACACACAAAATCTGATTTCCAAAACGATACCTCACTCCACTGGTCTCCATGCTGCCAGTGTGTTGTGTAGAAATGGTGAAAAGAGGAGCAGGAAAATATAGACCTAGAACTGGGAAGAACCGAGCCTCTCTGCTTTTCCCTCTGTGAATTTTACTGACTCTGTTTTTTGGCTTTGCACATGAGTTTGTAAAATACCTTCCACAAAATACCACAGAGCATTTTGCTGTTGCATATCTGTTTGGCTGTAAAGTTCTCTGTTGATCTTACAAATTGGTGGTAATTAAGAGAAAGAGCAAAGGAAAGAGATAAAGTGAAAGAGAAATTAAGAGGAAGAATAAAAGGAAGGGGAGGAGGAGAAGGAAGAGAAGGAGACAGGAAGGCAGGAAGGGAAGAACTTTCATAATGAAGTTCTTCAGTAATTTACTTCTGAAATGATTTTTCCTTCCGAAATTTGCTTAAAGACTTACCAACTCCCAAACAACACTAAACCCAGATGCTTCTATTGGAGTCAAACAAAAATGCTTTGTGAAACCAGGAAGCTCATTTTGTGGGACTATTTAACAGCAGAGCCTTTTCATTTCAGGGGTCTATTTCAATGTATTTCCCCATTTTCCAATATTTTCAAATTGACTTGAGGATTAAAAACATTTTTACTCACTGAACTATCTGAAATTTTTGAGATGCCCAGGCAGAATAACAAGGGTCTATAAATCAACTTCCTTCTTATGTCTTACCTCTCAATATAGATTAAAATGTCAGAGGTATCTGGAAATACTCATGGCTAGAGCCTGGGAAAGTGTTCATTTTTATTCCAGGTACAAGAAGACTCTATTTTGCCTTAATTCAACTGGAGGGTGTATTATTGTCCAGGTGCTTCACTTGATTTCAGAAAATCTCAACCATCCAGAAAAAGCTTTCCATGGTGAAAACTCCAGGGTAAATCACTACATGATAAACTGTAGGATGAATTTAAGCTTCCATAAGATTATTTTTGCAGAGAGTAAAACAATGCTCTCTGGCCTGTTTTAATTTCCCATCCCCACTCGTGTGGCTGACCTGTGCCTACCACGTCACTTCGGGAAGCTCTGTATTTTCTGCCCCAGTGCCATTTTAACATTCTTAATCCCAGCAAAATCAATGACTGTCCAAGCGGCGCTGCATCAGGGAGAACTTGAAACCTCTATTTGTTTGTTATAAACCAATAGTCTGGAAATCATGGGAGCTACAAATAAGGATTGATGTGCTGTACAGTCTGGCACAGAAAGAAAAATGGCCTTTTATCAGGAAGGGGAAAACATGGAATGAAGCAGAGCAGTAGAGGAGACACTTTTCAGAGATCTGAGACTGGAAACGCAATGCTGTATCCCCCCCAATTCCTTTTGTTGGCTTGAAGCTCTGACCACTCAAAATTTTACCAATTAGATTTTACAAAAAAAATATTTTTTATAGTTATCAGCCAATATGAAAGAGAAAGGGGGTGAGGAGGAAGGGGTTTTCTAGTAAAATATGTTTATTTTTTAAAAAATAATGTTTCCTTAAAAAAAACCCCAAACAAACTCTTGCAGGAACAAAGGAGTTCCAAAGCTTTAGCTGTTTCTCCATTTCTTATCTGATTGATCATAGGAAAACAGATTTTCTTGCGAGAGACTCCATGGAATCATAGAAAACTTTGGTTTGGAAGGGACCTTAAAGGTCATCTTGTTCCAACCTCCCTGCCATGGGCAGGGACACCTTCTACTATCCCACATTGCTCCAAGCCCCGTCCAACCTGGCCTTGGGCACTCCAGGGATGGGGCAGCCACAGCTTCTCTGGGCAAGCTGGTCGAGGGTTTCCATTTGCAGGAAAGTGAAAATAATTGTAATAATAATAATAAACAAAATACTGCCTGCTATCCTGATTCACCCGGAGATGAAGAAAGAATTCTTAATATTGCAAAACCACAAATTTATCCCAATGATCCCTCTCAGACTGAATCATAGAATCATAACATCGTTAAGGTTAGGAAAGACCTTTACATTCATTAAGTCCAACCACTAACCCAGAACCACTGCCACGTTCATCACTAAACCATGTCCACAAGTGCTGTATCTACAAGTTTTTTGAGCAGTCCCAGGGATGGTGTTTCCCCCACTTCAGTGAGCAGTCTGCTCCAATGCTTGAAAATATTTTCAATTAATTTTTTTTCCCTAATATTCAATCTAAACCTCCCCTGGCAGAACTTGAGGAATCAGGGGTTAGGAAGTGTGGTAACTCTCAAGCATGGAAGTGTGAACGGCCCTGGCAGGACTCCGGGGTGCTCGAGCACTCAGCTGTGAAGGCTGCAGAGGTGAACAGAGGCAGAGCTGCTCATGGGGATCTCATTTCTGCGCTGGAAGAGAAGGGAAGGATTTTTAGTAATTCATGTTGTAATATTAAAGGAAGCACACAGAAGAAGCCAAGGCTTTGTGGGAGAAATTCAAGTCTCTGCATCTTCTACCACAACAGCTAAGAGAAAGAAAAAATTACCTCTATTGCATAAAAACCTAGCGGTAGAATTATACACACAGCAGTTATTTTCACAGATTTATTCTCCTTTACCAGTAGAGCTCAGTGACTTCAGGACCTTGCAGAGAACCACAGAATCATTTAGATTGGTGAAGATCTCTAAGATCATCGAGTCCAACCCAACACTGTCAAGTCCAGCACTAAGCCATGTCCTCAAGTGTCACATTCACACACCTTCTGAAAACTTCTAGGGACAGTGGTTGCACCACTTCCCCATGCAGCCTGTTCCAGTGCTTGACAATGCTCTCAGTGAAGAATCTTTTCCTAATGTGCAATCTAAACTTCCCGTGGTGCAACTCAATGCCTTTTCTGCTCATCTTGTCTTTTGCTTTTCTGGGAGAAGAAACCAACTTCCTCCTCACTACACCCTCCTGTCAGGGAGTTGTAGAGAGTGAGAAGGTCCTTCCTGAGCCTCCTTTTCTCCAGGCTGAGCCCCCTCAGATCCCTCAGCTACTCCTCATCAGCCTTGCGCTCCAGACCCTTCCCCAGCTCTGTTCCCTTCTCTGGACATGCTCCAGCAGCTCAGTGTCTTTTTTGTAATGATGGCCCCAAAACTGACCCCAGGATTCAAGGTGCGGCCTCACCAGTGCCCAGAACAGGGGGACAATCCCTCCATGCAGGAAACATAAAACGCAGTGAGGTGTTTCCAATCAACTGGAAAACACTTTGTAAGGACAATGTCCAACCTCCACAGCCTTATTTTGTAAGATTATAGCAAGCAAGTGGAAATAAAGCCATGCCAGTTTTGACTTTTAAACACATTCTTACATTTACAACACAGACTTGTACACATACAGCAGCGGGCACGAGGCCATGAATCTTGTTTAGTGGGTGGTTATAGTTGTATGTAAAGAGTGGAGATTAAATTAAGCATTGCAGGAAGGTAGTGCATCTTTTCTGGGCAATTACACATACCTTGTATAATCTAATGAGCTGTTACTGGACCCTAATGGAACATTTAAAGAGAGTTATTGTATTTTTTCACAGTTTGCTGGATTGGAGGAGTTAATTGATTTACCAGGAAAAATGCCTCCCCCTTTTCCTAGACCCCCACATTGGTTTTGAACACATCCAGAAATAGAAACACAGGAAAGACTGGGGCAGGTAGTAATTGAGTACAACATCATTAAAAAGAGATCAGTTCCATGATATCTTCCCTGATAGCAATCCACAGTGATAATAGCAATACTCAGCTCTGTAATAGCTCTATAAATCCATAGATTCTAAAGTGTATTGCACTGAAGAAAACACAGAGCATTTCCTTCTTTCAGCTTGTCATTAAAAATGAAAAAAAAAAGACCACTGCAATATTCAAATGCAGTAGTCCCAATTTTTTTTTAGTATTCCACTACTACTGGAAAACTTATTAAACCCCAGAGTATTTTCAAACAGTATTTAAAGTTAGTTGCATGGAAGTACATTTTCCCAATTGTTTGTGCATCATGTGTACAATATATGGAGCCTCAGGGGTTTTTGGGGAGCAAGATTTGGGTTCAGATTAATAAATACTGATAATAAACACAAGTTAATCACTTACTTTTTATCTAAATATAGACAATAACTTCCTCAGGGTTTAATGGAGGAAACCAGAGCTGACCCTCTTGTGAAAGCAGGCAAATGTAATTTCTCCAGATTGTGCTCAATCTCTGCTTTAGTCAAAAGTGCTTTTACTAGGAAAATTAATCAGGTTGATAATTTTAGTCTAATGTTTTCTGTGGTGGCTTCTGAACACGTTATCCAGCTGGGATTCAGCCTCTCCCAGGGGTCTGCTGAGCCTGAAGGAATTTGGACAGTACAGGCAGTGCAAACCTGTGTGGTGTCACTTTGGTTCTGCTCCTGCTTTGTCAGCAAAGAAGGGAATTCACGTTCAAAGTTATCAGCAGAGGACTTCAGCCTTGTCTTTTCTTTCTCTTTTCTGATGTGATTTCATTAAATCAGCCAGACAAAGGCTGACAACAGAGGTGTGACAGCTTCCACAGAGGCTCCTGCAAAGGTGATCTGTAGCTGCTGGGATGCCAGGAACAGTTGGGATCACTCCAGACTGCGATAGTGGCTCTCCAGAGAGGGACACCTCCCCAAGGGGCTTCCAGCACCTCAAAGCAAGCCCAGAAAATAGAAAGGGGATGCCAAAGATAAATACATTCTTTAGAAAAACGTTGTCCCTGAGAAACTCCTGAATGTCAGGGCTGCGAACCAGCAGGTGAAGTGACTCATTTCTCTCCAGTTCCTTTTGACTGTACAGGTTAAAGCAAAGAGGAATTTCCAGTGAGACACTTTAGAGGTTGAAATATTGAGTTTGAAGTAATTTTGCTCCTTGCAGGAGGCAGAACATCAACTGGTTTGGGGAGGGGCAGAAGAACATCCTTCTCTCTGTCCTTGTGGCATCCCTGGTTTTGCTACTTCCCTTGTATGACAAATTGTTATAAGAAATTGGGAAGATTTTTAAAGTTCAGGAAGTTACCACTTCCCATGGAAAATTATAATTCTACTTGTATTAAGGTAGTCTGTCTTTTTTCATTCAAAATTATGCTTTTGGGTTTTTGGCTTTGTCTAAGTTTCTCATTTGCCAAACATTTTTCTTACAACTTATCTCCCTTTAATACTCCTAGAAAATTTGTGAGTAAGCGTTCATGTATTTCTGAGACACTTTTTCATGCCAGGAAAAAGGGACATGTCAAGAGACACCAATGCCATGCTTCTCATGTTCTCCTGACAACTGTCCTACACGTCCAAGAAATAGCAAGGAATAGACACAGAAAGGACAAAACTGTGATGCAAGAGTGAAAAAACTAAACCAAACAAACCAAAAACCAAGGATGAGGAAGATTGGGACAATAAAACCTGAATACATCCAACAGTTGGTTAGAACAGAATTTGATGATATACAGAGGGCTGAAGAATACCAGACTGGGGTTGATGGGGGTGGTTAACTGGGTGGATACATTAAGGTGGGACAGACTGGAAGTGAAACCAGTTTTGGGAAGGATGAGTGGCAAATAACAGGCGCAACAGGGACTAGAGTGTCAGGTGAAATAACATCTGATAGGATAGACAGGTGTAAGACAGGTAGACAATGGGGTGAGGGATGCTGGTGAAGGAGGGACGTGAAAAACTGAGAAAATTCAGTGGAAAGGAAAAAACAGGTTAAGCATTGATATGGAAAAAGGGGATTGAATTTAGCAGGACAATGTGACAGAGACGAGGAACTGAGCCAGGAAGTAGGGATCAGGACTAATTAAGAAAAAAAAGACAAAAATGACAACTGACAAATTTGACAAAAATAGCAGCATCACCAAGATCAGGGAGATGCATGACAGATGTTCGATACATGTTTGTTCTGTATTTCTGTATTGATTCAAAAACAAACAAGGAAATCATATTTTAAAAACACATGAAATGACTATAAATAAGGTACCCTGAGGCCATACCACAGATATCTTAATGAGATGGATCTTGTCGAGTGAAGCTGTTAAGGATGTCCATGAGATCAAAATATGTTCCTTTAATATATCTTCAGTTTTGTCCCTGTGCAGAGGTTTTGTTCAGCGGGCATTTCAGGAATTTGGTTATTTGGGTATTTCCAGATATTTTCAGTGTGGCTGGACAGCCAGGTGAATGGTCACTGTGTGAACACATCCAGCACACCTTGGGCACAACGAGTTCACTTCTATCACAGAATCACAGAACCACAGACTCATCATGGAATCATAGAATGGTTTGGGTTGGAAAGGACCTTAAACCTTACATCATCCAGTTCCAACCCCCTGCCATGGGCAGGGACACCTTCCACTAGACCAGGGTGCTCCAAGCGCCATCCAACCTGGCCTTGGACACTTCCAGGGATAGGGAGATCACAACTTCTCTGGACAACCCGTGCCAGTGCCTTATCTCCTTTACAGTAAATAATTTCTGCCTAATATCTGATCTAAATCTACCCTCCTTCAGTTTAAAGCCGTTCCCCCTTGTCCTATCACTACACGCCCTTGTCAAATTTTCTCTCCATCCTTGTTGTAAGTCCCATTTAGGTACTGAGAGGTGCTATAGGGTCCCTCTCTTCATGTGTAACTCAGGGACCATCCACACACCTCCTTTCTCAAGCACAAATCCTGTGCCTCCACCCATTCCTCAATACACAAGACCACTGAAGCCTGGAATTTCATAAAGGATATTCTTCTTTATCCTATACAGATGTCTTATCCTCAAATCAACTCTATTCTTTGCATTAACTAAGGCAGCAGTCCTCTGGAAATGGAAAACATGAGCATATGAGCAAAGACAATATCACACTGCATAAAGCCTGCAAGGGTAAGATAAAATATAATGAGCAACATTAATTCAGGCATTTTCGAACTTCAGGGTACTAATCTTACACTTTAAAAATGTTACTTTGCGATTTTTTTTTTTCTTTTTTTTTTTGCTGGGGGGGGCGTGGTTTTGGTTTGGGGTTTTTTTTGTTAGTTTGTTTGGTTTTGTTTAGGTTTCTCCCTGTGTAGAAAATACGAAGGAGCTGCAGCTGCATTTCTGGGGGTGTGTGTCAGTAGTTCATAGAAACAGTGCCATCTACTGACATCAGAACAAGTAATTTTCTCCTTCAATTATTTAGGATCATTGCTGATGAGCCCCTCGGAGGAATTTTTGACTATCTTGTTCCCAGGAACAGAGTACATGTTGCAGAGTGGGAGACAAGACGACTTTGATTTAAATCTTCTCATAGCTATGGAGATCCCTGACTCAGCTTCCCAGACATGTCCTGCTTCATGATAAGCTTTAATTCTCTCTCCCTTCTGGCTCTGTGCCCAAGATTTTGAGCTGTTTCAAAAGGCTCTGGAGACATAAATCAGCCTCCACTGGCTACTGACTTTAAAAAAGGGTATTAGATGTGGCACTTTGAAACGTGGTTTAGTGGCCATGGAGTTGTTCAGTAGAAGATCAGACTTGTTCATCTTGCTGGCTTTTTCCAACTTTAATGATTCCATGATTCTATGAAACTGCACAGTTTGTTGTTTGGGTTATGTCCTTTCCAGTGATATTTCTATTTTCAAGAAAGCAGAGAAAAAAGAGAGAGAAATAAGCTCCAAAGTAATGGTGCCCGTTCCTCCAGCTCTGAGGCCAGAACGTACGGTCTCCATGGAGTTTCTGCCTCTGCCTGGCCAATATTTTTCACAGAATCACAGAACAGTTTGGGTGGAAGGGACCTTAAAGATTGTCTTGTTCCAACCACCCTGCCATGGGCAGGGACACCTTCCACTATCCCAGCTTGTTCCAAGCCCCATCCAACCTGGCCTTGGACACTTCCAGGGATGGGGAGTCCACATCTGCCAGCAAGAGTGAGGAAAGTTCAGAAACACAAGCTGGTAAATCCAGGTGATGCCCTTTAGAGCTGCTGCCCTCAAAAAGAACAATTTTTGGAGTGATAATTCAGTAAAAGCTTGGAACACCATCCACCAGTCAGGATATCTGCGCTCCTGACATGAACTCTCCTGCAAGGAGCTGGAGAAGGGGCCAATTCTCCCACACTCAGGAAAACTGAACAGGAAGAAGCTGCAATGCTGTTGGTTGCAGACCCTGAACAGAGAAACGTGACAAAACCATCCTTGTTACTGACCCCTGGCTTGCCATACAAATGAGCATGCATTTGCATAAGCAATAAAAATGTAATTAAAAATCAGCAACATATTAAACTCACATTGAAATCCTCAGGAACGTTGCTGCCATTGGGCAAAGAAGGAAATACTATAAAAAGACATAGGTAGTTAAAAGGCAATTAAACACGCCTATCAGTTGTCCATTATCAGCACCGAGTTCTGTAAATAAAAAGTATTAATTGCCATAGGCCATGTTGTTAACTGCGAAATAAATCCATACATATTTTTTTACAACACTCAATGATAGTTAAGCATGCAGTTCATGTACTTGCTTTGTTAAAAAACATAAAAAAGAAAAAAAAAAGAGAAAAGAAGCTTTTGATTACCTGAAGTTAGAAAATCATTACAGAAAAACAACTTCCATTGTGTCATTATCATTCACTTTGGGTCTGATTTCAAACAATTATATTTCCTGGACCTGAACTAGTATTCATCTATTGCTGAAATTCAGTTTCATTTCCCCCACCGCTCCCACCCTGCATCTCTTCTGCTTTTTTTGACTCACCCCCTATGGAATGATTCATTCTCTGCTAATTAAAGCTGGAGAATTCTGAACGCAATAATTGCCTGTGGGTATCTTTGGTGATTTTTAAATGTGACCTTTCATTTTGCATGTCTGGCTTGGAACACCTTAAAAAGATCTGATTTTCTTTCGGCTGCAGTGTGGTACCTTTCACAATTCAAAATCCTTGGTCATGTCTGTGTCTGAATACCCCACCTGACAAATCTGGGCACACAAAATCACTCGTGTCTTCCAGAAAGCCTGGGTTCATTGGTACTTCAAAGCCACAGTAATTCCTGACAAACAAATGATCTCATTTCCCATGGCAGTGAGGATTCAGCAGTTCATTGAAGCAGCAGTGGTGAATGCCCAGTCCTTTCAGAACCAGGACACGTATTTTAGGTGACTGCTTAGAGATTTCAGAACTGTTGAAGGAAATTTGGGCAAAATACTCTCCTCATAGAAAAAGCAGCCTTTAGGACTCGTAGCACAGTGCTATTTAACTAGATTTGAAAAAGCTTTCATTATCTCTACCGGAATTTAGGGCTTTAAAAACCCAAACCATTTTAAAAAGCGGCAATGACAGACACAGCAAAGCCCCATTTTACAACCCTTTTAACCATTTGCAAAGTCTGCCAGATATTCTCCCTTTCCTTTAAGCGGGGAAAACGTATGACATAAAGTCTAAAGGATTTGTGCAAGATGGCCCAAGGAATGCTACAAATGGTATTATTTGCCTCCTTTATCCTTAGCCTTCAGGATGTCTGAGCAAACCACCTGTGATCAGTTGGCAGGGCCAAGCACCCCTCAAAGTAGGCAACTCCAATCCATCCCTGGAAGTGTCCAAGGCCAGGTGGGACAGACTTAGAGCAACCTGGTCTGGTTGTCCTTGCCCAGGGCAGGGGGTTGTGTTGCCTTTTTCCTGGTCTTAAAATTGAGAGCCAGACACGGTTAAAGGGAAAGGGGTTTTTACCTCGGTATTTATTTAGGATCCTTGGTGCACCACACCGTCCGAGTGGAGTGCGCTGAAGTGCACACCGGGATGCACACACAGGATAAATGTGTATACAACTGATAGGCCTTGCAAATGAGCACATCTATCACAGATTCCCCAATGAGAGACTTGAATGAATCCCCCATTTTGAGGAGTCTCCCCCCTGGATGGGCCTATCTCAGTTTCCAGAATGTGTTCCAGAGAGGACCTTGGTGTCTGGGGCTGTCTGACCCTCAGCCGCGGCTCCCAGGATGTTTGGTCTCCTGGCTGAACGGGACATGGGGTGTCAGACTGAGGGAGTTACAAGTGTGTGGGCTAAAAGCACTGAGGATGTATAAAAGCTATACAAAAGGCTATATAAAAGGGCATAAAAGGGGTATATAAAAAAGGCAAAAATCATCATGGCATCAGTTGGACCTTTAAGATCCCATCCAACCCAGACCATTCTGTGATTCTGTGATCCAAGACAAGTGTCCAACGTAGATAGAATGAAATGTTTGTCATTGCCTCAGTTACACCTCAGCTAAGGACTTTCCACAGCCTGGCCTCCAGCTGATATCCACTCAAATAATCTTACCATATGCACCCTATTAAACTCTCCAAGCCTTCAACATGATGGCCACTTCTGAGCTTCCAGTTAGTCCCTGGACTGGGCTAATTCTGGAGCTCTGCCTTGCTGTTATTTAGAAGACCGTAAGGTACGTGAGACTCAAAGGTTGCCGAGGACTATTGAGATCAACAGTGTCAATGGTGCACTTCACCTTCTTGGGTCTGTGCCCAAACACTGTTAAATTTACACAGCCTTTGTGTCCTGACCAGTGTTGTCCTTAAGACTTTATAGATCCTAAATCTTTTTAGACTACAGTGACAATAGAAAGCTAAGAAATGTGTTACTGGTTATAAATTTCTATGTCTTAGCTGTTCCAAATATTAGGTTTTTGAGCACTGTATAGGAAACAGGGCTGCTATTAGCTAAAAGGTAGAATCAAAAGCAGTTCCAAGGTTCAACTATATTTTAGAAGGATTGAGGCAATATCCAGAGCCCCCTTAGCTATAGAACAATGGCTTCTTTACTTAGCAGAGGCCCTTGGATTGCTCAGAGCTATGACAGATTCATGACTATGTCTGTGCTATTTGTTTTGAGGTCCTTCAGCCTGTCCCCTCAATGGAGAACAAGTCCCATGAGGAGCAGATGAGGGAGCTGAGGGAGCTCAGCCTGGAGAAAAGGGGGTTCAGGAGGACCTTCTCACTCTCTACAACCACCTGAAGGGAAGTTGTATCCAGGTGGGGGCTGATCTCTTCTCCCAAGTAACAAGTAATCGGACAAAAGGAAGCAACCTCAAGGTGCATCAGGTTTTGATTGGATATAAGGAAAAAAATCTTCACTGGAAGGGTTATCAAACACTGGCAAAGGCTGCCCAGGGCAGCAGTGGAGTCCCCATCCCTGGAGGGATTTAAAAGATGTGTAGATGTGGCACTTGAGGACATGGTTTGGTCACGCACTTGGCAGTGCTGGGTTAATGTTTGGACTCAATTATCTTCAAGGGCTTTCCCAACACCTGTGATTCTTTGCCTCTGTGGTTCTGTGATTTAGCACATATAATTTTGGAGCAGGCTGTCAGTCCAATGCTGCAATGTGCTGAAATCACAGGAACAAACAGGACATGCTCAGTGTTGATGATTTGAGATCATTTTGGAGAGATGTCTCCATTAAAGTTGGTATTACTTTCTTTGCATAATTTATAAGGAAGAAAACATATTTAATGTCCTGGGTATATCTGCAATTTCCTAAAACCAGGTTCAGCTAATCCACAGCACACACAAACAGCTCCCTTTATGCTGTAGTTTATTTATCTCTAAATGTTTCTGACAACTTTGGTTCAGACACCCATTTCTACATTATTCAGAGCAGAGAACAAATGACAGGTTTGAAGGGCTTTGCAGAGCACTCAGGATAAGAGGACAAGAAGACAAGGCAGAGGCATCGTTACTCCTGACAAACGACTCGGAGCAGTCGCTGTATGACTGGCCACGCCGCCTGGCTGCAGCTCCTCAGGGCCCAGGGGTGAGTTAGGAGACTCTGCAGCTGATACCTGGTGATTTAGGAGCTGTCTTTGTCAAAGGTGTGTTAGATGCCCACCCAAGTCATCCTTCAGCACTGAGCATGAGCAGTGAGTTATGGATTCGCCTGTGGTCTTTCCCAGCATATTTATTCTCTACTCGTTGGCATTTATCATTCCATTGACTTCTCCTTCCCTTTGGGAAGATCATTTAAGAGCAATTCATATGCATATTTTGCTCATAAAATTAGGAAGGAGGACTACAAGTGTGTTTTAAATCTGACTTGGAACTCCCTGAAATCAGAACTTTCTTCACTGGAGGGGTTGTACACCAAGTGCCACAGTGCTCCTGTAAAATCCTCTAGAGAAATCAGACTATGCCTAACTGGGAATGATCCTGCTAAAAGAAGTCAGAGGTGCTGCATTCACTGGTTCTGTTGGAGATTTAGACCTTTATTTCTTCCTCCTATAATTGAATTTCTTTCCATTTACGACGTACCCAAGAGATTCCCAAGAAGTGTAAACAGATCTGCTGATAGCATCTCACGACATATATGTTTTCTGTCAGGATAATAATAAAAAATTTACTGTGTTAGCTAATTCCTCTTCAAACATCCTATCTCACCTTTAATTGAAAATGAAGATGTGTTCACACATATCTGGAGTAATTAAAACCCTATCACTTTTTCCTTATCTAATTAATGAAGAAAGGGGAAATCAGAAATTGCAAATTGGGCATGAAAACAAACAAAATTTAATTAGAGTCTTGTGTGCGTGTGAAGATCATATAAGAGAATATGGTTAAAGGGAAATTTTAATAACTGCTTGCAGGTGTTTGAGCTATAATTAAATTTGTGAATTAAAATGTTGCAATGAAATTTTTAACAGTCATATTACAGAAAGGAAAGTCACTTGAAGAAACAACAATAGAAAAAAACTCAAATACCAATTCTTGGCAGCATTTGACCTTTGAGAGGAGTCCAATCAATTACAGCCATCCTTTCACATTTCCCAATTTAGAGAGATGCATTATTTTACCATGATGACATTTACTTAACTTTAGCACGTTTCTCAGTCCTCCTGCAGGCAGCAAGACTCAAATATATGCATAAAAAAAATCCCTCCATTCAATACTTCCCTGAACAAAGATTTAAGGTTGTACTGAATATTTTTTCCCTAATTTTAAGAAACATTTCTCAAGTAAGCAGCAGAAACAGGCACATATTTATGTGCTAAGGAATTCATGTTCCTCTTTTGTTTCTGCTGCTTAAGATGCAAAAGTTTTGTTGTGCTGCCTTCAGCGCTGCAATGCCAGACCAGTTTGTGTGCTGCAGTGTCACATTATTTTTATAATTAGTGACTATGACATGTATCTATAAATATTTATATGTAAGGAAATATATGGTATAAAACTGTGACTTCTGTAGGTATTTTGGGCTTCATGTACAGTAAGAAAAAATGCATGCTGAAGGGAAAATCTGTGCCCTAATGCACAACAGCCCAGCTTCACAAATGTGGGGAAGTGCTTGTGTCCATCCAGGGACCAGCTGGAATTGGTTATTCAGATTATTTAGGCACCTAGTGTGATTCCTAGGATTGTTCTGTGCAGGGCCAGGACTGGACTTTGAAGATCCTTGTGGATCCCTTCCAGCTGGGGCTCTTCTATGACTCTGTGATTCCATGGTTCCACTGATTGTTAAGGAATTCCACCCATGGTCTGTTGTCCCACCCATCAGACAACCTTGGTGGTATAAATTATTCTTCTTACTGGTTCCAGTTTTTCCCTATCAACTGCAAAAGAGGCAGGATGACTATGTCAGACTAAAAGTTCACATTTTAGCAGCTAAACTTGGGTCAAATTCCCCAAATAGTGAGTATTTCTCTTGAGCATCCAACCAGAGAAGATACATCGGGGTAAAAAGAAACCTCGTTATCTTTCCTTGCCGAGGAGCCCTGAGGTGCAAGGAGGCAATCAACAGCTCAAATGCAAACGCTGAGCCTCTCATTTAAGGTTTAATACTTTCCCCAATCAAAGAGCTTTCCTGTCTATAAATTATCCCACTGTCTCCCATTGAAGAAAATAGATCCTTTCAAAAGCAAGTAAAAGGGTATTCATTATAAATAGTGTCTATGTGTGAAATATAGCAGCAAAGGTATAATTATATAATTACACTGCCTTTTTTAGATCAATTACATTATTATATCATCCCTGAGGTGTTCAGATACTGTGGTGATGAGTGTGGGACCGACTATTCCAGTGTATTTTGAGATAGATAATAATACATTTGTATTGCAATTTTCATACTGAAATAGTCCCTCAAGCTTCACATAATCAAACATCCCATCTCCTGCCTGGATACTGGGATTTTTGGTGCAGATGGGAGAATGGAAATGAATCCATTTAGCATTGGTTTTTGTTGAACTGCTGGACTTTCTCAAGCAACCACTCACCAGAAAAAGGCTTTCTTGCTTTTGGAGGCCTTGGGATGACAGAGTGTTCAAGAAGATTCATATCCTCTAAAGATGTGAAACAGTTTGGGAAGTGAGACCCTATAAATTAAGAGTAATCCCAGGTACTGAATAACGTTATCCACAAGATGTTACTTCTCCAATTAACTGGGAGAAGTAACAGAAGGAACAAAAACTCTCAGGAGTCGTGGATTAAAAAAATAGTAAAAGTGTGGAGGTCTTCATTACACCATGTTGTGATAGCCATAAGGAAAAAACAAATCAATTTTTTCAGAGAAAATCATCGGCAATGAAAGTTGACCATTCTGGACTGACCTAAGCTGTTCCCAGTGTGCAGCTTGAACACGCATATTTTATTTTATATTATTTTATTTTATTTCATTTTATTTTTATTCTATTATATTCTATTTTAAAGCTTAAGGCTCGAGGTACCTAATGCCAGTTGATTGCAGTGAGTAAGATTGTCCCATAGAATCATAGAATTTATCCTGAAAGGCACAGGAGTGCAGCAGATAAGAGAGACAGAGGAGCCTATTGGAGAGCTTTGCAGGGAAGCTGAGAGTTGATCAGGCATAGTCCAGACTGCCTAAGTGCGTCTGACCAGAAGAATTTGGGCAGGATTTAATTGTTAAGTCAATGCTGGGATAGAGAAAGCAGAACAGGGGAAGACACCTTTCAGGCTCTGAGCATGAGGAGCTGGGTTTTTAATTGTGGATTCAAAATCAGGGCAGTTTTTAGGGAAAGAATTGAATAAGCCTCTTTTGGAAGTGGAGATGAGGGCTGAATTCAAACCCCCAGAGCAACCTGTGATGGATATTAGGGGGGACTTTGAGCAGAACCTGAAAAAACGCAGGTAATTTGCCAGTTCAGTAATTCTGTCCCATTTGAACAGCAAGGTGCTCTCCAGTGCTGCACTGCCGTGTGCCGTTTATGCCAACCCCTGGCCACTGGTGTTCTAAACAGTCCAGAATTATTTGACTTAAACAAAATGACAACAAAGGTCACATCCATCGGGGAGAAATTTCCAAAGTAGGTGTAGCCACCTCTTCTCAGTGGCAGCTTTAGCTGAGAGCAGTATTTGACCAAATAAATATCCCGTGCACTGCAATTTTCTTCTCAAGAAAGAGAGTTAGGAGCTTCTATTTTTTTAACTCATTTTTCTAAATTGAGTCAATTAGAAAGAGAGAAGAAAGACAGTAACTTTAAATATCAATAAGCTTTTGAAAGACTGATATTGACAGAAGCAGAATATTGGATTTTAATGAAAACACACCGGGCAAATTTTGTATTCCAAAAAAGAATTAAAAATATAACAACAGACCTGCACAAAACTTCGTAAGTGCATATGGAAATTAAATTAAGGGGAAAGAGTTTCAATTCATGTAAAATGATTCCTCTCTACTGACTTTAGTGTAACTTTGCAGATTCATACCACTTCTGTTAGAGCATTTTTCAGTGCATTGCAAAGATTAAACCCAACAACAACAACAGAAAAAAAACCCTGTGTAAATAAACAGGTCCTAGTCAAACCCTCTCAGTGATGAGACCAGACCTGGCTGATCTAGGCTTTGAGCAGCGAAAATCTGCCACAGAGACTGCAAAACCTCTTTGGGCATCTTGTTCCTCTGCCTGATTGTCCTCATTGGGGAAAAAAAAGGGTTTCTTATATCCACATCACTTTTTTAAAAAATTCTGGAGCACTTGGATTTGAATTATAATAATATTTCAAATAAGCAACCACAGCTGAACAAGTTTCTGAATGTTAGTTGAGCCTGGATAAGTGATTAAGGACACTCCTTGCTCCTTGTAAAAAGTGTCATGACTCACTGTGTTTGATTCTCTCTCCCTGAGACTCGAGCTAATGTGCTTTATTTCTCACTTGCTGGATGCTAAGAACGTGCATGTGGTCAGTGACTGCAGCTAAGCTGACAAGTGCTGACTGTTCAAACCCTCCTAACTCAGCTGTATCTGGGTCAAACCAAATTACACATGAATGGTTTGTACACTGAGGGTTTATGTAGATAGGAAAGTTTCCTGGATCCTATTTGCAAAGGAACATCTTCCTTTTTTTCGCAGTTTCCTGCCAGTACTTGCTCTTCTTCTGAATGGTTACCACAGGCAGAGGGGTGTGGGGATATTTTTCTTGATTTGTTGATAAAAACTTTTGAAAGAGAGAGGAGGATTATGACAAATAAACACTATAATGTCTTAATCTCTTATAAGTTCATTAATTTTCTTGTTAAGCCTACTTACACTTATGACATCGAATCAGTATCCCAACTTACTTGACAGAGCATTTAAATGATTTCTTGCTGTTCAAGCCCCACAGCTTGTAAGTAAATGTTTACATCCTTCAAACACAGTGACTAGAGGAGCAAAATCCCTGTGTTATGTCTTTGAAAAGAAACATATTTTATCCAGGATATTCCACACTGGCTTTAAAACTGGGAAACGCAGCTTTAGATGTGGTAGTGAGATCATAGACACCTATACACATACACATATTCATATTTCACTATGTGTTTTTATAGATTTATGGCAATTTTAAATGTTTACAGCCCAGGGTCCAACATAGAATTTACTCAAAGAAATAGGAGGCTACTGAAACGTCAGTGTGACAGTTACCTAACACATACACGTATATATACATATATGAGTATAATAAGCCTTCAATTTTGTACTCAAGTATAACATTTTTACTGAAGAAGACTGGCAATAATGAAAATTCAAAAGCAGTCATGGGCAAAATATCATTGGATATTTTCCACTTTCAGAGTGTTCAAAGAGAGTTAAAAACTTCTATTTTTTAATTAATTTTCCTAAATTGTTAATAATGAAATTGGAGAAGATTGGTAATAACGAAATTCAAAAGCAGTGGCAAGCAAAATATCATTGCATATTTTCCACTTCCACAGCCCAGAGGCAAGTCCTTGCTATTTTCAGGCAAGGAGGAAATTCAGCTTTTAGATTTTCTGCCTGGTTACTGCCTCCTCTGAACTCCGAGATAATGGCCACACCGTCAGGCAGGCTAGGGACTGGTGTGACTTCATGGCCTGATCCAGGATGGAAAATCCTGTGTTCCAGACATTTGAACATTACATTTGATACTACAATGCATATTCCTGGAAGCTCAGGAATTAGGGAGCACATCAGAAGAAGAAAGATATTAAAAGGAAGTTAAGCCAGTGGGAAATTTTAAATTATTTAATCAGTGTCTTTAAAAGTGAATTTTTGTCAGCACAATTCTGGGAGGGAAGAAGAGCTGACAGAGGCCCTCCATCCTCCCTGCTCTCATCTACAGATAAATTTTTTACTGGAGGGGAAGAAGGCAGCACTTCCACCCTCCTCTCCCTCTCTAAAGGTCTGTTTGTAAGGAAGGGACACAGATTTAGAATTAAACTGACCTTTCCCTTCTTCTGAAATCCCAGCCTGTGGGGCCCCAAGCTGCCTGTTAGACACAGGGCACTGCCTCTGCTCCCCCACCTCATTCTGATTTCTCTGCTTCTGCAGGATAGTCTGTCTCCAAACACCACAGCAGGTCCAGTGGGTGCCTAATCACATGTTGATGCATCCAAACATTTGCAATTTTTGCAGAAAAAAGAGAAGCTGATTTCAGTTTTTCACAACTGGATTAAGGGTTGGATTTGATGAACTTAGAGATCTTTTTCAACCTTAATGATTCTGTTTTTTCTTAGGGAAGGTTAAGGCTGCATTCTCAGTCTTAAATGTCCTATTCTCTTGATTTTAATGGAATTATGCAGATCTCAATCAGCTTAAAAGCCCCTCCCTTGGAAAAGGCTTTTCCATACATACCCTGGTACAGGTACTGGTACCTTGGTCTTGGAGCTTTACATTCATTGAAACACAGGCCTCAGAGGTCAGCAAATATGGTTATCTTCCCCTGCCCAGAATTCCCTCTCACCACACCGTCACAAAAGGCTTTTCAGCTTCATTTTTAATTTCTGCTGTGTCCCTATTTTGTGCATGTTTGGAGCTTCTGAGAATGGCAAGGAGTAGTTCCCACTGGCTGTCTCCACATATTAAAAATAACCCTTCTGTTTCCTTGCCAAGAACTGAGAACTCTTTCTTTGTGGCCATGTCCTGACTCTTTCATTCTTCCACATTCATGATCCTTTGTTCCCCAAACTGGCTTTAATCATTGCATCAATCCAGGAAATGAGGTGATAAATTTGGAAGGTTGAAAAAGAGGGAAAGGACTGAAACAAGAAGAAATCCTGTCTCAATGCCAGTCTGAGGTTTAGGCCAGCAAACAAAGCAGAACGGGAGATCTCACATAGACTTTGTTCTAATTTTCTAGAAAACAAACATTAAGGAGATGTCATAGAGTTGGAGAATCATAGAATGGTTTAGGCTGGAAGAGACTCTAATTTATTCAATCATAGAATTACTCCACCACTGCCCTGGGCAGNGAAGAAATCCTGTCTCAATGCCAGTCTGAGGTTTAGGCCAGCAAACAAAGCAGAACGGGAGATCTCACATAGACTTTGTTCTAATTTTCTAGAAAACAAACATTAAGGAGATGTCATAGAGTTGGAGAATCATAGAATGGTTTAGGCTGGAAGAGACTCTAATTTATTCAATCATAGAATTACTCCACCACTGCCCTGGGCAGCCTGTTTAAATGCTTAATTAAAACTAATTAAAGTGCTTTTCAATGAAAAAAAATTCCTGAAATCCAATTCAAATCTCCCCTAGTGCAACTTAGGGCCATTTCCTCTTGTCCTGTTGTTTGTTACTTGGGAGAAGAACCCGATCCCCACCTTTCAGGTATTTGTAGGGAAAGGTCTTCCTGAAGATCTTCCCTGAGCCTTCTTTCTCCAGGATAAACACCCTCAGCTCCTTTCTTTTTCTCTCAATGCTTTACCAGCTTCATTGCTCTTCTTTGGACATAAAAATCATCCAGTCCAACCCCATTGCCGTGAGCAGGGACAATTTCTACTACATCAGGTTGCTCCAATCCCTGTCCAATCTGACCTTGAACACTTTCAGGGATGGTTNCTTACCAAACCTCACCAAAAAAACCCAAATTTCTTC
>VZTA01028618.1:4700-34796 GCA_013398855.1 Mohoua ochrocephala
AACAGGAGATAGGCCGGAGGGAGGAGGCAAGGAACACCACCCCACCTGGTTTCAACAGCTCCTGAAGATGGTAATAGAATACACTGCAACCCGGGACAATTTCTCCTAGCTGAGACTGCATTGCCCACGACAGTAACTTGTAAGCAATCTCTCTGTCCTTATCTTGACTCACAAGCTTTTTGGCATATTTTCTGCCCCCATCCAGTTGAGGAAGATAAATGATAGAAAGGCTTTGTGGGCACCTGGTAGTTACTCACCACAATTATATATAGAGAAGTCTTCATGTTATAGAGAAAATATTTAAATAGAGTGATGAAGAAGAAACTTCATAACCTACTCCTGATTTACTGTGGGGTTTTTTGTTTGACATTTTCTGTTTGTTTGTTTGTTTCTGAGCCTCAGCGCTCTAACACTGCAATATTTTCCAATTACACTTCTCATTCAAAGTGCATTGCAAGTGCTTAGTGGTTTTGCTTGTGGGAACCCTGATTTTCAGTTTAAGCACCAGGGAATGAGAAATACACAGTTAATGATCACCTGTGAAGAGTTATATTGAAATAATTTGTTCAGCATCACATTAAAAATCTACAGAGGAATCGAGGAAATAATTGAACATTCAGTGCTGCCATCCAGGTGCCTCAGCCATTTCTTTCTTAGTTGTATTCATTCACTTTGCAATTTCAACAAGAAAAGAGACTGGATACTGATAGCACTTATAGCTGTGCTGCTTCAACAGTCTAAAATGGATTTTCATTTGTGTTGTCACAGTTTCTAATGTTTCTTTGGCAAGATTAACAATATAATTTCTTTTTCTTTTTTTCTTCTTCCTAGAGGTTTAAAGCTATTCCTACCAAAGAATAAACGTACCATTATTTGAAATCATTTAGTTCATCTACAGATGTTTCTTGCAGGGTTCAATCTTAGCAATCACTACAAATACCAGCTGTAGTAAGTAAGGCAATTGTAAGCAGCAATAGGCAGCATTGTGTTAACACTTCGTTAGTATGGTGAATGAACGCTGGAGGGAGGGAGTCTGTTCCTTGTGTAGCAGTATTTTTTGTTTACTTTGCTTTGCTTTTGTAGATACCAACTCACTCACCAAAATTTGATACATTGAGTAATAGCCATGATACAATACTTGGCCCTATGGTAGAAACATTGATACTGAGGAAGTTCTTTAATTAAACATTTAGAATGGTCTATATTGTTCTCATACCAAATTGCTCAGGAATTTGTCCAGAAACTAACAAAAGGCAAACTCTCCATTGTTAATGATTACTGTTTTAAATTATTGCAGAATTATATTTACCATTGCATATTAAACTTCTACTTCAAGTCTAAATGAAACAACCTCCCTTTTTTCCCCTCATGCTTCTGATTCAGAAGCAGTCAGAAATTTAATCATTCAGAGCTACCTTCATTTTGTTGTTCTGTGCCCCCTCAGAGGTTGAAACATTCAGAGAAACAGCGAGTAGAAATCCTACGTATCCCCCACAACCAAATCACATTTCAGAAGTAATTGCTAGAGTTTTTATCTGATAATATTTGCCAATTTTATAATGATCATATGTGAAGAATAGCCTTCAAGATATAAAACATTAGTAGAAGTAGGGGGTTTTTTGAGGGTATTTTGAGGCTTAATTCTGATCCCAGTGTAACATGATGCTTACCAAAAGTTTTTTGTCCAAAAAATAATGGCAGTATTTACTTATTTTTGTTTATTTTTTGAAAAAAAAAAAAGACTATTCCAAGTACTTATTAACACAGGAAAAAATAACACTTTCCTAAACCTTTCTCAGATTCACTTTTTCTAGTTGTCACTTCTCCCAGCTAACAGCCCCAAAGAGAGATGTTATATGCAAAAGTGAATCCTGTTTGATTGTGTCCTACATAGAAGAGTCTTACAGAAAGTGTCTGCCAACCTCTCCTGTAAGGGTTACTCAGCTTCTGGAAGTAGCACACAAGAAACACGAGACAATTAACTCATATAGCTGCAGGTTCAACAAAAGACTGCAAAAAAGATATAAAAGTGTCCTCCAATGTCTAGTGATACCTCTGTTTAAATGAAAACACTTTTAGTAAAAAACATTCTGTAAAAAATGCCATTTTGAACCTCTGCCATGAAGTTAGGAAGATATGTTGAATCTTTACCTTGTATTATCAGGTACATTAATAAAATAGACATTTTTCTTCAAGAGAATATCCAGAATATCACATTTATTTGGATGATAAAGGCTCATCATCATTTATTCCTGTAGTATTTATTTATTGTGGTTTTTGTGTTGTTATCTAGAACTAGAACTAGAGTTGCACATACACAGACCTTCAAAAAAATTCTCCAAAGTCTACATTCTCTTTTCTACTCAGATTTCTGTAGAATTCATATGAAGTGTATGTGCATGGAAATAACTCTGTCTCACTGTCCTTCACAAACACAGTATTCTTATTTTAAAAGTTAGGTGTTCATTATGGTTGTAACTATATATCCAGAAAGAGATGAGCTGTGGGGGTTATTTTCAGTCCATAACAACTTCTCACTGTCATTTCTCTCTCCTCAAAAATTTTCCTGGCAATGCCACCATCACAGTTTCTTGGTACAGCCATGCCCTGAGGTGGGTTGGTTGGAGCCAGCTGGAACTCTGTCTGGCAGAGAGCAGCCCCAGCCATTCCTCAGAGAGGCCACTGCTGAAGGCTCTCCGCTACCAACACCTGGGCACCTATACCCAGAACTAGCACACAACATAGACACAGTCATTCCAATAAACAAACTTGCTGTGACTGAGAACCTGCCAAAAGAGGAACAGTGTCAATAAGGAGGCAGAAATGGGTTTCATGCAATTACAGATTCTTTCATGTCCTTAACATCTCACATAAATCAGAAGCATATGCAATTAAACTTGAAGGATAAACACCATTTTGAATGTTACGTAGATAAGGTAACTGGCAAGGGAAAGGCACTTAAAATGTGGAACAAAAAATATATATTCTGATAAAATATTTCTTCTTTATTTTTTTTATTTAGTGCCATTTGAGACAGTTACTTGAGGTAAGAATTACAACTTAAAAATACAACTATGAATGTGCAAAAATCTTCTATTATATTTTGTTACCTAATATTTCATAAGTTTCATGTTGTATTTGAAGAATAAAAATCAACAGCTTAAAACAGGATGTAACATTCTAAACTTGTTTTATGATGTTTTCTCCAGTTCTGAAGTGTAGATTGCCAAATTACTCTTTCCACTTTAATAGAAATGTCCCTGCAACTTCTATTTTCTTTGCATTTATTGTCAGGGTTTCTTTGTTATAGAACAGAGGTGGTCTCTGAAGTTGCTTTGAGAAGTGCACTTAGTTGTTGGAAGTGTGTTTGTTTCCTTAGTACTGAGTTTTGTGTGTAGAATACATTTCATCAGCTATATATAATTTAGGGAAGAATACATATATGTGTTTAAAACTGGCCTTTTTAAGTCACCTCTCTTCAGAAATGTTAATGTTTCAGAGGTTGATACAGCAAGCATTTCTTATAAAAATGATGGGGTTTGTTTTATCAGCTAGCCATGTTAAACATCACCTTTTATAAATGTTGAAATGGATCAAAGTAGTCGACGTCTGACCTTTCAAGAGATTGTTTAAACTTACAAGGCTGCATAGGAAATTACATGCTAGAAGAAATAAATAGAAGTTTTAGGACTGTCACCTGAATGGAATGAATAGTGCCATATAAACTGTTCCAAGTTGTATTCATCTAGTCAAATGTGGAGAGCTATGATTCACATTTCTACAGCTGAGTGTCCTGGTTTGAGACAAAAATTTGGAGGAATGCTCTGGGAAGAACGTCTCCTCTATAGAAGGCAGGTCACAGCCACCCCTCCCCCACCAGGTTCGGGAAAATATTCCTCGAAGGAAAGTGAAAGAGGGAAAAATCTATTTATTTAACAAACACACAGGAAAAGAATAATGCTAAATAATAAAACCTCTCGCTGTGGAGAGAAAACCTGGGAAGATTTTAGAGTCCTTTCCGTGGGTGTGGTCTCTCTCTCTCTCTCTTCCTCGGAGCCAGGTTGGCTTGGGCCCCTCCAGGCCGAGGTGTGAGGCCTCCCAGTGAGGTTCTGATGTTCTGGTGTTCTGAACAGTCCAGAAGAGAAGAAGGAAAAAATCCAAAGTCCCAGGGAAACAAAGGAGTTTAACTCTCTGTCGCTCTCTTCAGAGAAAAGGAGCCAAGAGCCGGGAAAAGCAGGGAAGGTGCTTTCCTCTGCTCTGCAGCAGCAGGAACGCAGGGGAGTGAATGTCCTTGCAGCACAAAAAACTGTTTTGAAAAGTTCATCTGGCTTTTTTTCTTTCTTTTGCACCCAATTTTAAAGACACCAAAAGGCACAGGAATCATGTCTGGGCATAGAGCAGGTGATAGGGGATACACATCATGAAGTCAGCCCAAGACACTGAGGTAATCCTGTAGACTTCCTGCATAATGAATGGAGAATATTAGGTGACACCTACACTTCACGTCATGGCCTGTTTTTCAGGCCAGACCCTCTAAAGCTGACTGGTGGCATCCACACTTTCTGGACTGTGATTCAGCTCCGGATTCAAGGCACATAGGTTTAGGTGTCTAAACAAACAGGGTCAATGCGGCTGCCATCAACCAGATGGCTTGCACCATTTGGGATTTCTCCTGATGTCCAGCTACCAACCTGAGCACAGACCTTCTTTTGGTCCTCTAGTAGATCTAATGCCTTTGTACATAGCTTGAACACTAATGGGAAATCTATGTCTTTTCTGAGCAGCAACTGAAGACCAGGCAAGATCCCAAAGGGAAGATCACATGACACTAGCTTCCCACATAGGGGCAACAATGAAATTAGGCCTTATGTCCAGAAATATATGGGACTATTATAAACCTTGCAACATATTTTCCAACTCTAAGTAGATCCCTTGGATTGCATAGAATATCTTAAATGACATTAGGTGCATATGTTAAACAACTGAATCCCATACCAAGTCTCCACTGACACTAAAGAGACAACACGTCTTTTAGGTGGAAACCCACATTAGACACCTATATTTTCTGTATTTATAGGTTATTTCCATGCATATATTCTAAATATGGAAATCCAAGTAAGATCAATATCATTCTGTCTGTGTGGTTTTTGCATTTTTAGCTTTCACATTTATTAACACCCTTATCTGATGGCACTGTTACATTATAAGTCCTAAATATTTGCAAAGGGTTGAAAGAAAGAATGAAATAATATTTTCATGACCCATCTGTTCATTGTGCATCAAGATTTAAACTGATACATCCATGAAACACAATTCTAGCCAGAAAAAAAAACAATACTGAAAAACTGTGGTCCCAGACTAAGAAAAAACCACTGGAAATCCTTCATAAGTAACAACTGCTATCAGTACAGTGAAGGATTAACTGCTTAATATTTAAAAAGTCATTGGAGGAGAATAGTAGGCAACTCCTGTAATAATTCATACAATAATGTTATAAAAACTGATTACACTGAGTTGTCCAGTTGTTTGTTGGATCCTAATTGATTGTGATTCTAATCACAGAATCACAGAATCACAAAATTACAGAATTTGTTGAGTTGGGAAGAACCCACAAGGATCATCAAGTCCAGCTCCTGGTCCTGCACAGCACCATCCCCAAGAGTCACACCATGTGCCTGAGAGCATTGTTCAAATGCTTCTTGACCTCTGTCAGCTTGGTGCTGTGACCACTTCCCTGGGGAGCCTGTTCCAGTGCCCAAACATCCTCTGGATGAAGATCCTCTTTCTAATATCCAGCCTAAACCTCCCCTGAAACAGCTTCAGGCCATTCCTTTGGGTCCTGTCACTGGTCACCAAGGAGAAGAGATCAGTGTCTGCCCCTCCTCTTCCTCTCACAAGGAAGCTGTAGGCTGCAATGAGGTCTCCTCTTCTCCAGGCTGAACAGACCAAGTGACCTCAGCTGCTCCTCGTTCAACTTCCCCTCAAGGCCCTTCACCATCTTTGTTGCCCTCATTTGGACTCTCCCTTGTAGTTTAATATCTTTCTTATATTGTGGCACCCAGAACTGCACACAGCACTTGACAAGAGTCTGCACCAGTGCAGAGCAGAGCAGGACTATCACATCTTGACAATGAAAAAGAATATGACACCGAACGTACACCTTTTTTAAAACTTAACACATAATTTACAAGGCACTATCAGCTTTGTCCTATAACTGCTCTCTGTTTAACTCCTCTGTGGGATTCTTTGTTTCCTTCAGTATTAAAACCCTCAGACCAAGGCTCTCACTGACAACCCTTTAAATATTTATCATTGATACTATGCTATTACAAAGCCCAAAGCACATACAGCTACATGCACAACATGCACGTAAGCACATACACAGTCTGTACAACAAGTTATTATTGCTAGTGGGCTATTGCATAGCCTGAAGCAAGAAGCATATTACTGTTTATATGATAATTAATTAAACAGCAAACTGACTCTATTTCAACCTCATCTCTAAAAAGACTGAGTAGAAGGGGTTATTTCTGAGAGGTGGCTGACTCATACTCATCAACCTTCTTACAATATTTCAGGTAGGTGTAAATTTATAGGCACGAGTTCTAGGTGCCTATCCATGTGGTACTTCAAGCAATGGCAATACACAATGTTAGATAAGTGAACTTCCAAGAAAAGTTAAGTCTTCAGCATCAAAAGATCATGAAATAAGTATTCGTTTTGCAAGTTCTTTTTGAAAAGAGTTATCTAAAAGTCAGAGAAAAAGCTGATGATAGTGATGAAAGGGGGCATAATGATGAAAGCTATGCTCCGTTGAATAAGAAAATTTGAAAGAGCTCAGTGGTATATAAAATGAAGAATGATATTCCAGGCATATTTTAGGGGAAAAAAAAAAAGATTTTGAAGTTTTGAAAGTGATCTCTGCTTTCTGTTTATCTGCAGAGAGACCTAGTATTCTGTTTTGCTCATTACAGAGAGAACAAACTCCTTCAGTTAGATCAGAAGACCCAGTCTTCCTGCTGACTACTTTGGTGACTTCAAGCAAGTCACTCAAATGTGTTTGTTTGGTTTCTTTAACCTGTTTTTAATCATCTCACCAAAATGTGCTTCATATTTTGCACAAAGGTGGTGTATGGTGACTGTGTTAAGGAAAATGTCAGTGTTTGTACTTATAAAGAACACACAGAAATAGAAGGTGTATAAATATAAAAAAGACATTTCTAAGATATGCGATCTAAAAATTTAAGGCTTTTGGCAGCAGGTAATATTCATCTGGTTTCTTATATTCACCCTGGACTACCTTCCAGAGAAAAGTAATGGGTTTCAAACCTCTCTCTGCTTGAAAATAGGAAAAAAAGGATGAAAAATGAGGATGAAATTGAAGTCACAACTGGACATGCACAGAGAATGAAATTCATATGTTTGAGTAGAAAAACCTGTGAACACAGCAAAGGATGTTGGTTGACTGACTCTTTTGATCATTCAAATATGTAAGCAAATGACTTTTCCTTCCCTCCATATTTGACATAAGAAAATGCTGTGCTTGTGAATAAATACATTCATTTTAATTCATATGAAAGGTAAATATTACCTGGCAGGCTATCAGGACTTAAAATTATTTTTCTTAATCTTGTGTACATATTGATTTTTAAGTACAATTCTTTGATCTCAGTTTGAAGATCCTCAGAAATAAGAAACATTTAAGCAAGATCTTAAGGCTATATCTGTCCTAGTAGTGCTAGTCTGCACTAGAAGTGCTCTGAACTGCTCCTGGGCACTGAAGGCAACTCCATGATCCAGCCTGTTTCTATGCTAGCAAAGTGCCCTAGGCTCCCAAACACTGCATACTGGGCAAGTGCAACTTCAGAGCTAAACTATATCCAGGAAATACTAGGGCAAGGGCTACTTGAAATAAGTCAAATCTGTGCCAGGGAATATGCCAAAATTTTTGGTAAACACAGCGTGTGCTGAATTTAATACTACATATTCACATGTTCTGGTTTTGTCAATTAGTTTTGTGTCTGAATTACCAACAATATCTTGCAAGTAGATGCAAAACCAATATATTTCTATTTCTCACTCATGCTATAAGAAATCATAAGACCAAAATATTTAAACCTTTATTTTCAAATATGATCAATATGAAGGATAGCTAGAGAACATAACCCTGAAGCTGGATTCTAGAATTCATTCAATTTTCATGCCAATAGCAGGTTTTGTCTTCTGACAAGCCAACTCATTGGGATTCCATTTCTCTCTACAGTAGACAGAAATATTGACAAAGGATTGGAAGATGCAATAGCAGGAGATGAAAGTGACTTCCCTAAAACAAAGACAAAAAGGAAATAGGGCAGATTAGGATCAGGACAAAAAATCCTGCCTGATGAAGTCTTTAAACAATATCAACATTTTCAGACTCTTATTAAAGGGACAACGTATGAACAAAAACAACATATGCCTGAATTAGACCTTTAACAGCATTTATAGAGGTCCATGAACTAGGTAACATGAAAGACAAGAAATATTCAATGCTACCTTTTGTCCCATAGTTTAAATATTAGTATTCTATGTATAACTACAGTGTACTTGCCTATGAGATTTTTAACTTTGTCATTTAATTCCTGTTGTCAAACATAAACAACATCTACGAAGTCTTGCAGACTCAAATTAACCACTACAGAAAACAATTGTTATCGTTAGTGTATGAGAGATTTCTGAGTAATTGTGTTCACCACAGGAAAAATGAAGAAGCAGGACTGAAACTCTTATTTAATAATGAAGTAAATGTGGCAAAATGTGTCAGTCTCTTTAGAAAGGAATTACTCATGCACTGACTCTAGAAAATATGTTGCTTTCATTCATTATTTTTAATGCATTAAACTGGCAAAATCAATTTTTTAACAGCTTCCCTAAAAAAAAGAAACATACAAACTTGGGAAGATCAGACAAATTAGTTGGGTCCATTTTCTGGATAACTCATCTGCAGTCATCCCAGTAAGTGAAGAAAGTTACAAGTAGTCTTTCCTACTTTCCTATAGCAGGCCTTAATTGGTTTAGTTTGGAATTCCTCTGAGAAGATACTGCTTATATTAGTCTGACTATATCATAAAAAGTGGGCTGCCCCAGTGTTCATGAACAAACGCTGGTCAGTATTACAGTTAAATAGAAGTTATGGTTACAATTTGAAAAGGCATGTTTGGGTCTGATGAGAAAAGAGATAAAATTCAATATTCCATAGTTTCCTGCTGTTGTGGATTAGCCTTGGCAGGCAACTAATCCCCACACAACTACTTACTCCTCTGCAGCGGAACCTGGGAGATAATCACAAGGTAAGAGTGCAAAAATGTGTGGGTTGTGGTAAAGATGGTTTAATAGCAAAAGCAGAATATACAAGCAAAGCAATAACAGTAATTGATTCACTACTTTACCACTTCCAGGAAAGGAGGGCTCCATCATGTGTAACAGTTACTTGGAAAGACAAAATCCCTCCCCTTTCCACCTTCTTCCTCCATCTTTTTTTACTGAGCATGCTGGAGTACGATATGGGTCATTCATTTAGTCAGTTGGGGTCAGCTGTCCTTACTCTGTTTGCTGAAAAATTCCTAGCATCATAAAGTTACAGAAAAGTTTGGGTAGAAAGGGACCTTTAAACATAACCTAGACCAATCCTGCTGCCATGGCCAGGGACATCTTTCACTAGATCAGATTGCTCATCACCCATCCAAACTGACTGTGATCACTTCCAACGATGGGACATCCCCAGCTTCTCTGGGCAACCTGTTCTGGGGTCTCACCACTCTCACTGATAAAAAAAAAATAAAAATCTTCCTTATGTCCAACCTAAACCCACCCTCTTTCACTTTCCCTATTGTACTGTCTCTTGTCATTTCCAAGCCTTGGTTAAAAGTCTCTGTCTGTGTGCATCCCCAGGCTCCTCAGTCTCCGGGCAGTATGAAAAGCAGAGAAGGCTTGATGTTATGTAAGCACTGTTCAGCAAGAACTAAAATGTCACTCTTTTACCAACACTATGTTGGTCACAAATTCAACTACTGTGGAAAAACCTATCTGAGCCAAAACCAGGACAATACTAATTTACTAAGCAATGAAAGTCTCAAAGAATAACTGACATAAAGAAGGCAAGCAATAACTGAAAACCACACTAAGATTCACATTATTCCTGATGGTGGTAGAGAACCATGTTAAGCCAATGTGTATTCTAGGATATTAATGATAATGAATAAATAGTTCTCTAAAATTGTGGAAAAATAGGTATACGTCTAGTATTGGATAAGTATTGCACATAGTATAGCAATGGAGTAGAACCTATTATATTCGGGGGTTTTAAATTATTAATTTAAGCTGTAGGTGTTGCAATTAAATTGTTTAAAGTTTTGCTGCTGGTCAAAATTATTAAGCAACTATGAGTTTAATAGCTTAGATAAAATTACTCTTTTACCGCTATTTATTATTCTATATGTAGATGATTACCCAGCAACTATTTCACACAGCAAGGTTTACCTGGAAAGCATGAAAATAGTACCTGGAAAATAAAATTCTATTTAAAAAACCCTACATAGAAAAGTAGGATAAATGTTAATTGACTGATCTTTTGATTACATAGGTATTAAAAAGCAATATTCTACAGCTGACTAGAAGTTTTTTTCTATTTCATTTATACTGCAGTTCTCACAAAGGCTTACCTGTAACTGTTTTTCTTTCCAATTACTTGGTCGCACATTGTATGCTGATGCATGAGAAGGCCATTTTATTTAATCAGCAATAACACAAATTCCTTAGTGCAGTGTGAGAAGCAGTAATTTTGAGGAAGAAGATAAAATAAAGAGTGGGAAAACTACTTCAGAAAACAAATATAGTTATTACTTACTCTTAAATAAAACAGCCTGTTAAGTGAAATGTCAGAGGGAGGGCTAGCAATGTACTACTTCTGTCTTATCAGATACTGGATAAACAAATGTTCCTGACAGAAAGGAAGAGGCTTCATCTGTGTTGTCATGTTAGTTCAAGATGACTGCATGTTGACATGTGTGTGGGCTTGAGTTAGGTCCACACATCTGGCTTTCGCCATACAGGAACTTGCTTTAACAAAGGATGTCTACCACCAAACCCTGCTAATGCTCTGTGGCAATATTTCAATTACTGCAGGAGGAGCATCTGAGTGTTACACTCAGAATCATGTTACAGGCAAAAGGGAACACACCATATGTTGAAAGCTAAACCTTGAATACTAGACCAGTTAATGTTTTACAAATCCAAATTATCTAAGGAACACAAAGTAACAATAATAATACACACTTATGCACAGTTCCACATACTGATACATTATAAGTATCTACCACTTTAATGCTGAGATCACACTTCCACCACCTACTGGGAGATGGGGAAAGAAAGGTTTTGTTTTCATTGTTGACTTTATTTCTCACTATCCTAATCTATTTTAGTTAGCAATGACACAAACTAATTTTCCTCAAGTGAAGTCTGTTTTGCCCATGACAGTAGTTGATAAGCAATCTCTGTATTTATCTCAACCCATGAGCTTTCTATTTTCTACCCCTGAAGAAGAAGGGCTGAGTTAGCAGCTGGGTGGGAGCTTGGCTCTTATCCCATCAAAACCTAGTTCCCATGTGCACTCTTCTGAGTATCTACACCTTTGTTCTGGTGCTGAAATAACCCTTCCACACTCCTTCTAGGTCTAAAGGTTGTCCCTGTCAGTCATTCCCACAGTTGCTGGGCTGCAGGATGTGACCATAGTTCACCAGTGCTTCAAGCCACAGGCCAGAAAGAACAGGATGCCCATGGCAAGGGTATCCCTCTTGTCACAGGACCCTACTCAGAGCTCTGGGAATGTGCTTCTCCTCCCTCCCTGCCTCACACATCTCTACTGGGGCCCTGCAGGTTAGGATGGCAAGTGCTGCTGCCCCACCTCCTTATACAAAGGTCTATTGCTCCCACTTCTGCCCAAGGTTTGTCAGGCTGTTGCATTCACACAGCCAACTGTGCTCCCCAAGTCAATACCTGCTTCCTCCAGGAGGGCAAGAGTTGCAGTAGGGAGGGAACAGGGCCAGAAGACAGGTGTGCTCCTCTTATGACTCTCAAACGCTCCAGATAGAAACAGCTGAGAGTGATTCTTCAAATCAAACCTTTTCTGAAAACATCTGTTACAACTGAGTATCTGTACATCTATGAAAATATCAGGGAATTAGACATACATATGATAAGATTATTTAGAAGATTTCTAAAGAAGGTCAGTCTCATAAAACTTGACTGATATTAGCATCACACTGCTTGTTGTTATTCTTGCGTTATCAGTCATTATGTTATCAGTGTATGTTATCAGTGCATTTTCAAAACAGCCAGTTCCTGAGAATCCTATCCTGCTTTACCTATGAGTGTGCAATAACATAGCTGCAGTTACTGATGGTCAGCCACCAAGGCTGAGCTGGCCAGCCTAGAGAGCTCCTCATTGAGGCAGGTTAGGATTGAGCCTGAAGAATTTCAGTACTTGACCCTATGTCAAAATACAGTGCTTTCTGACCAGGTTCTCTGAGACTCTCCTTGCATGGAGGGTGAAATGTTTAGTATCAATTTTACTTATCTGAAGATTATTGATGTTTCACAGGATTATGAATTTTGCCAGTTATACTTTTGCTAGCTGTCTAGTTTTTGTCATCTCAGTTGGGCTGAGCCGTATGTTTACTTCTCCTATTCCAGTCAGACAGGCTCAGGGAAACCTTTACACCACCAGCTGATCAGCTCAGCTGTTAATAGTGGTTTTCAAGTCTTTTGCTCTTACCCCATGCTTAAAATGCACATCATGACAAGAGATGTCTGGTACCAAGGTTTTACACAACTTACAGCACATCTCCAGGAAGGGCAATTTTCTGTTTTATATTGGCATGAATTTTTTAATATAGGTTTATTCATTTTCCATAGATAGGAAAAAAATGGGCATATAATTACACCTGCAATAACTTCTAATATAACTTTGAACACTTTTAATATTATTTTTTAAAAGATACATTTTAGTGAGAAGAAACTATGTAAAAAGTTAGAAAAACTTATTTTGAAAGTAATCCAAATAATTAGTTGACTAGCTAGCTATTTCTCCTACTGTTTCCTGGAAACTGGAATGATATCAATGGCTTCAGATACTTTCTTAGGAATTTCTTTGTTCAAAGTAGACTAATCATTTCAAGAATGTTACTTCACTTTCAGGCTATGAAGAGGATATTGCAAAAGACCTTTAAAACACGTACTTGAGATGTCTTCCTTTTCAAGCGTTCTCTCAAGGTGTGTTGGTAAGCATCTTTTCTGGAGATATTGGGATTTATTTATGCTTGTTTATCCAGCAGTTCCACACCATGTAAATAATGCAGGAATGTAAGTAACACTATAGAACTAAACACAGCAAACAAGTAGAAAGCTTTGAGTATTGCTATAGACCGTATTTAGCTTATTCTCAGGAGCTTTGAGAACATGTTATCTAAAAAGTAAAATCTTTATGTGATTTGTGATTCATGAGATTTATGTGTGATACCTCATCTTACTGTGATGAATTTTTAAACACCTATATGCTGTGGTAAAGAAGAATGTGCAGATACTTTATGAAAAGGCAAGTTTGTAAATATAAAACTGGAGAGAAAAAACAAAAAAGGAAATGATACTTTTTTTTCATCAGATGCAATACTACAAGAGGTTTTGTTGATCTTCATCTGTTTTTTTCAGTAGTTACATTCCAAAAGATAGTTAATCTATTTAAATTCATGAAGACTGAAAAACCTGAAATCTTTCTTAATGTCTGATCTTGATAAATGCACCAGCAACAACCTAATTTTGTATCAATCCAGTTCAGACATACCAGCTTCCTCTCCCTTTTTCATTTGTGTGGTTGCTTTTATATGTGATGGTACATCTCTTACGTGAAGATAAAATAATCTTAAATGAAGAAAACTTCCTTTTTAAGGTCTGTAATTTATGGCATACATCAATTTAAAGCTACCAAAGATAAAGCAGAGAAAGAAAGGAAAAGAGAAAACTAAAGGGAAACCTCTCTCCAGTGCCCAGGTCAGAAGAGCAATTGGGTCACCAGAGAAGCCTCCTCTGGGCATCTTCTACAACACACCAAGTAGTGATGACAGTGAAGATGATAATGATTGATGATTTTTGTCTTTTCTCCCTAGCACAATTACCCTTTTCAGAGAGACTACCTCAAGATCCCCAGTGGTAGATTCTGTTTATGACTGTATCAGTGCTGGTGAGAGAAGATTAATTAGATGTGGGTGTTGCATGCCAATTAATTGTTAAGCTTTGTGCTTATATAATAATTGGTTAATATATATCAAATATGAAAACTACTATTATCTTGTTATCTACTATTTATTTACTGTAATATCATTGTTTAGACTAAGAGCTGTAAGGTGGATGGGGGATCTTAGTACAAATGTCCCTTGAGGTCTTTGTGTGGGTAGCCATATTGAGCTGTAGATATTCGGGATTTGTCTTCTGGATAAACAGTGTTAGCTAAAATAAGCTCTATTATCAACTTCCAGTAGTCAAAGAGAAAAAAAGGACTCTTTCAGGAGACAACTCAGTAGATATCCATACTTCTAAGCCAAGAACATTTTCTTCCTGCTTATTGCATTTCCCTGACTAAAGATGGAAAATTAAGGAGTGATTTGGCTTTAAATATTTTTTGTTAGTGTCACTTTTGGCATTATGGGGTATCCTGTCCGGTCTCAGAGTGGTTTCGTGCAGAAATATCTGCTAGCATCACACAGAGGTCTCAGATAATCTCTGTTATTTCAGGGCTCCAGCTTTCTAAAAAAACCACTTAAGTTTGGTCTGCAGTTTTCATGGCTGGAGATACAATGTGGCTGCAAAATAAACATTCATATATTATAATATCTTGTACTGAATACTTTTACTGAGAAAACCCCACTGTTATTTGCAAAACTAATTCAAACCGGCACCATCACACTGATGGAAAACTGCTGAAGGTCAACTAACAAAGTTATGTTAAATTGCAGTGGCCAAGGAGGTGTAGCCAGGATTTGAGTTAGACCTAGTTTTATTTCTGTTTTGGATGGAGAAACAAATGCCACACTAATTAAAATTTCAGATAATATGAAATTGGAATGTATTGCAAATACCATTGTGGATAAAGAAATAATCTAGCAAGACCAAAAGAACTTTGAATTATTGGCTGGAAATAAAATGATATTTAGTCTTGGGAAATATGCAAGCTGTACATCTGGGGAATAATAATTCAGAAAGATTATTTGAGAGCAGCAGGGAGGGAGGAAATTTTTTGGCAATAAAAACTAGGGGTGAAAAGAATAGTAAAACTCATGTGAATGTGAAGGTACTGTAAAAATCAAAAAAATAAAGCAACACTGAAATGCAGAAATATGATGTTAGAAATCAGTCGCAGATGCTCCTTGCTTTTTGGTATTAGAAATTAGGTTTTAGAACACTGAGGAGACTGTGACATATTATAATGAAGAGTAGATTGACAAACTGTAAATGTTTAGAAATTCAAATAAACCAAATTCACGGTTTGGAAGAACTAATGGGAATATTAAATAATAAAAAGTCTGCATACTATATATTAGTTACAGAAAATTGCTAATGAGAATAGCAATTTGAAATGTTGGAAGGGTACAAATACTGAAAACAAAGTAGCTGTAAATAGAAAATTTAGGTGACATTTACTCAAAGAGAAATCAAGCTTTTAAGGTAACCAACACATTGTAGATATATGTGTCTGTTTTTAAATTTTTCATGTTTAGGGATACTTGCATAAATGGTTGTGTTGGTTTTGGCTTGGATAGAGTTAATTTTCTTCATAGTAGCTGATATGGTGCTGTGTTTTAAATTTGTGCTGAAAATGGTGTTGATAACAGAGGGATGTTTTAATAACTGCTAGGCAGTGCTTACAAAGCTTTTATGACTCTCACACCACCTCACCAGCCAGTTGATGCTCAGTGCACAAAAATCTGGGAGAAGACACAGCCAGGACAACTGACCCCAAATGACCAAATGAATATTCCATACCATGTGATACCATGTTCAGCATATAAAGCAGGTGGAAGAAGAAGGAAGGAGGGGATGCTCAGAATGTTGACATGTGTCTTCCAAAGTCACCTTAACTCATGATGGAGCCCTGCTTTCTTGGGGATGGCCGAACACCTGCCTGCCCATGGGAAGCGGTGAATGAATTCCTTGTTCTGCTTTGCTTGTGTGTGCGGCTTTTGCTTTATCTATTAAGTTGTCGTTATGTCAACCCAAGAGTTTTTTCACTTTTACTCTTCTGATTCTCTCCCCCATTGCAATGAGGGCAATTGAGCAAATGGCTGTGTGATGCTTAGTTACCAGATGGCATTGCACAACAACAACAGCTCCTCTGGTTAATGGTGCATTTCACACAATAGTTAACACTTAATATTGAACAATGTTTTCGAAAATGTTTTCTAGAGATTCTTCAGAACTGGATTCTCCCATCTAAAGGTGAATAAGTAGATAAAGACATTGGTATATGTACTATTTGGGGATGGATGGTTTAGACATTGTGCCCATGGCAAGCATAAGAGAGAAAGCAATTTTGAATTACATTTCTTTAGGATATTTCTTCTTCCTACACAGTTATTCTGACCCCTGGCTAGAAGTCTCTCTACCAAGAAACTTTGGAAGGCTGAGGCTATACTGTGACCAATGTTTGGAATATCTTTATTCTGCCACGCCTGATTTTGAGCATCTGAGCCCTATTGGTTCAGCTCAATCATTTGATGGAACAGCATCAGTCCCCAAATATACGTATATGTAATGGGGCTGGCAGACTCTCTTTATGTGCCCTATCTAGAGGTCTCCTCCTGTACTGCCGCTACACTGATGTATTTCATTGCATGATGACTGTGAAATATTAGGACTTTCCTTACATTTTATAGTAGTTTTTTATAAGTAATTGTTTTAGTATCAATTTGTAATTTTCACTTGATTGTGTCTTTGTTTCATCTAACAAGTTTCTGCAACGTAGATTCAGAAAGAAATGGGAAAAAATCACTGTCCTCTCCCATTCTTTTTAACTCCCATTTCCTCAAAGTCTTCAATTATGTAGACTCTCCATGCATTCCATAAGTGTGATTTTCCTGAAAGGAGAGTTGGGGTATCCCTAAGGGGTTCTCATTTATGTGACCCATGTGTAGCTATTCAGGTTGTCTCAGAAGACAAACAAGAGAAAACCCATTCAGTGACACTGCAGAACCAGGAGACAGGAAACAGAAAGTGGGGTGCTTAATCAGGATCTGAAGGAGAAATGCTGGAAAATTTAAGAAAGCTATTGCATCAGAACAGTTACTTTAATCCTTTAATCCACTTCCAGCAGATGAAGGGACATGATTATTTCCTTCTCTTTGATGCCTGAAGAATGCATGTGTAGGACTGTGTCCATTTGGGACTCCACTATACAAAAAGACACAACCAGGAGTTAGTACAGCAGAAACCCATTTGTACAGGGACTGCACCACATGATGTGCAAGGAAACGATGAGAGGACCAGGTTTGTTCAGCCTTGAACGGTTTAGGATACCAAGGGGATCTTACTGCTGCCTACAAGCTTCTACAGGAGGTTGTTAAGAAAACCCAAACAAAAACACAGCAAGAATTTTCCAAGGAAGACAGTGGATGAAAAATTATGTTGAAAAAGCACGGTGGGAAAAAATTGAAATGGGAAATTCTAACTTGATATAAGGAAAAGATCTTTCACTGTGTGAGTGATTGAACTCAGGAAGAGTCTTCTTGGTGATATTCTTGAAGATATTCAGAATCAGGCTGGCCATGATTCTGAGTAACCCACTGTAAGACCTTGGACCGTGTGACTTCTGAAGGTCCTTTTCAACTTGCATGCCTCTGTGCTTCTGTTAAAAGATGAGCCTTTATGCAGATACAGAGAAAATTTGAAGGGAGGAAAATATGTTTACATGTTCAGATGAGATTAGGGGAATACAGTACAAGCACGTGTGTACAAAGGATTAATTCTTCCAGAGTGACTGAACTATGTCTAAATGTAGATGTTACTATTTCCATTTTCAGTATTTAATTTAGAGTATATTAATCCCTGTTTGTATTCTATCACAGTACCATATTGATTGGCAGATTGTGGAGAAATCTTTTATCATTTGAGTTCTTTCATCATAGACCTTGTCAAATAATAGCCCTCTCATGAAGCAGAACAGTAGTAACTGACCCTACTCTCCAAAATCACATGGGGAGAAAGGATCAAGAGAAAGAAATAAATAGAGATCTAGTTTTGCAAAATAAAAAAATAGCTAAATCCAAAACATGGGTGTATATTGAAGTTTGGCTTGAGTTCTAGTGAGTGTGTATTCTTAGCATGTAACTACTAAGTCTGTAATTCACTTTGGGCTTAGCTTACCTTCTAAAACAACTTTTTACCTATACCATTAATATATCACAAATTCATTTCTCTCTTTCCCAAATACACTTCCTTATCTGATAGGTATATATTTTTTTTATTTCTCATCACAGCAAATTCTGCTGTTTAATGTAAGGCAATTGTTTCCAATGGTCTGTCATGTATATATTTAAACTTGAAATGGCAGGTTTTCAATATCATTGTCTATTTTGACACCATGTATGTGGGCTATGAAGATATTAAAGTGAAAATTTGACAATAACATGAAAAAAAATCTTTTTTTTTTTAAAAAGAAGCACATCTTTATAGTTGGATTTAATACTGAATTTTGAAGCTTCAATCCAATTTTAGAAAAAAAAGGAACCTTTAAGTTTCTTTTTTTTTATGATTTTCACAAAAGACAATGAAAGGGAGACAAGCCTATAATCTTTATCCTTCATTATAGACAAACAGCAGTCTGTAAACTGACCTTGCAATGACCCTACATTCAGCAGAATAGCATGCTGACTATTCAAGGATAAGTTTAGAAAAGGACTTTGTCTTGTCTAGATTCAGTGGAGTATTTGCTGAACACCACAAACTTCATTTGTTAGTTCTACATCACAAAATAGATACCTACA
The DNA here is from genome assembly GCA_013398855.1 of Mohoua ochrocephala. Lineage (NCBI taxonomy): Eukaryota > Metazoa > Chordata > Aves > Passeriformes > Acanthizidae > Mohoua > Mohoua ochrocephala. The sequence continues at coordinate 23,768 of VZTA01028618.1, forward strand.
AATCAAAGGAAATCTTTGAAATAGAATCTGTAAATAGCAAGCCTTTGAACTGGAAGATAGAAAGTTTAATTGCTGTGCTACTTTTGACTTCCTGACCGATCTCCCCATATACAGGAATTCGGAGTCATTGTTAATACCTTCCCTCCGTGGCTGTTTCCAGTGGCTGTTTGCTTGATTATTCACAACCTGTCTTTTAAGCTGTTTTTTTAAATGTCTGTCTTAATACATAAGTACAATAATGGATTGAACCAACATTTTTGTAATCTAATAATCCAAATTCCACTGAACATATCATTTCCATTCTGCCTGTGAAGGACTTGCTTGTCACTTGATTTACTAAGCGATGCGAGTATTTTATAAGAAATGTCATTTTCTTCACATTCCACCATTATAGGGACAAAGGAATCTGGCAAAATAGAAGATTGGTAAAATAATTTATTGGTAAAATAATCTGTAAAACATACTGTATGTGCATCCTCCGTATATAGTTCAATACATGGAAGGAAAAAACCACAGAATATTTGTTATTGAAGAATAAATAATTTGAAAAAAATATTTTTAACTAGTTTGTCATATCCACATTCAAATAATGCCATCAAAAATTATAAATTTAACTAAAACTAAATTTAACGAAAACTGAATTATTAGACCAACAATAAAATTCCAAGCTTAATAAACAACCACCTCACTAATGAAGTGTAAAGACAATTGCAAGGAGACACTTAATTAGATCATTTATAACTCATTAAGTAGCAAACTGCTATACCCCCTGTTGGTTACTGTTAAGGATGAAAAGAGATGAAACAGCAGAACTGTTGTTTCAGATGTTAAACTTTGTTTACATTTTCCAAGCAGCAAGTCTATATGTGTCCATTTATTTCAGTAGTATCACTTTTTCTGCTGAAGCCTAATTAACAGGTCCTTGGAATATGAGAGCTCAATACCTACAGAGTGTGTTGTTTTATTGTCTCAGTTTGCAAAGTAATTGCAATCCAAGTGAAAAATATACAGGAAACTTTGCTGGATGTAAGAGCAAGAGGTATTCGCGTGTCTAGAATGGGGCTTTTTTCACTTGGAAAGGTGGCTTAATCAGACAACATTCAATGATGCTGCTTTTTCCGAATTTGTGAGTACCAACAAACAAGTGTGAAGAAAAGTAACTTCTATCTACTACACTTTGAACGGCAGAGCTTGTCAATAAGTAGGTCTTCCAAGTGGAGATGTGAACAAGATGTCATAAATTATCACATGGTACTGTCAGGTCTTCTCTTTCTAACATTCTTTAAGCTGTAACTGTCTTTCAAATAGAAAATGACTGTAAATTAACTACACCTTAGTGTAGTTAAGGACAGAAGCATGTATATTTCCAGTCTATAACTTTTTGGAATTCAGATAATATCCCTTAGAATTAATATAGGTGATCATCTTCGGTGCTACCTCATCAAAATATTACGCACTTGGCTCAGATATGTGTGTCACTGCAATTTGTATGATTACCCCATGATACCAACCAAGAAGTTTTAGTGGCTCTGAAGATCTGCAGAGATACAACCACCATTAAAACAGATGTCTAAGGGTTTTTACAATACTACAAGCTTGATCCAGTCTGGAAAGTTAAATACCTATCTCTAAAATATTCTTTACTTTAGTGGTTGTCATATTGCCAACAAATCAATATATTTAGCCTCCTTTGGGACTAAGAAATTCCCACTTCCTTGTTAAATGTTAGAACTAGGGACCTCCAACACTAATTCTGAAATTAGCTGTGGTACATGGAAGCTTGGAAGGTCTTTAAGGGGACTTTAATTCACTTTACCTTACATAGATCAATACTAATGTCCTAGGACAGATGCTCCTAAGAAATCTTGTGCAATTAGACACCCAGGGAATCTCAGACTATAAAGGAAATAATTATATATTTTCGAATGCCAGTGAGGTTAACCAGTCATAGGAAAAACACAGACAAGATTGCTGTCTTGGTCTTAGTTAGATTTTGAACACCTAATGTTGCGGTGAGCTGGGAAGGGGAGGTCAAAAAAGGGATATTAGACCATGATTTGGTCAAAGAAAAACCTCTTCTTGGTTTACTGGAGAAAGCTTTGCCCATCTACTTATGCATATTCATGTACCCCTGAACCACTTATGCATATTCATGTGCCCTGCAAGCTGTAACCAAATCCCCCGTGCCTGCCCCTCTCTCCCCATTGGTTGGTTTGTAACACCCGCCCTTTCCTCCCTCTCTCCCTATTGGCTGTTCTGTACACACCGCCCCCTCCGGACTCCCTTATAACCCCCTGCCAAGCGGAAGTCCCCCCTCTCGGTTCCTAGGTCGCCATGTGGATCCTCTCCTTTCCCGGGGGGTCTACGGAATAAAAGCAATGGCGGCCAGCCCGAGGGCCACCTCCATCACCTCTGGGGCGCTTTACCATCATTCGCAGGGAGGTGCAAGGCCCACAGCGGCCATGAGTGGGTACAGCTAGCTAGCAGAGGTCTGGCCTCGCCCGAGACCCCGTGCAGGGGCCTTGAGGAACACGCAGCAGCTTGTCCCACTCAGCACCGGAACCTGCAGGCGCAGATTTTAAACAACCTAGCTCACAACATGGACCATGTGTTACCAAAAAAATGACACTCCTTTTCATAAGGAAAAGGATCTGAAGTAGGAAGACCTGGCTTTTGGCTCTCCCACAAGTCTCTGATAAGGACAAGTGTATCTAACTTTCCCTGGAATAAATTACTTTAATTTTACCTCCACTATAAATTGATGAAACATAAATATTTGAGTTAAAAATGTATTCTTGTGCAATATAATGACTTGTAATTTGGACTTGCTTCAACATAATGTATTCAGAATGTCATCACAGTAAACAGTATGCATAGCATAGTACAAATAATCATATGCTTAAGCAGTAGTTCTGAATAAAGATTCTCCATGGTATTCACTTTCATCTTATTGTTCTACCAAACTCATGCTGGTTTTTTGCATATGTTCTGGCTGCTGGAGAAACACTATTTCAGTTTTGAGTAATACTTTGGGTTTTAGGGTTTTTATGTTGTAGCTAATTTACGCTTTTTTGATTCTAAAAAAAAGAAGAATAGCTTTATGAATTTTCAAGTTTGAAGAAAGAAAAAGGAAAAAAAAATACATTCTTAACTATGCTGGTGGTTTTTTGTTTGTTTGTTTGTTTTCTTACGTGTACTGATTTTATCTGGGATAGAGTTAGTTTCCTTCACAGCAGCTTGTATGGGTCCATGTTCTGCACTGGTGCTGAAAAGTGTGTTGGTAACACAGGGATGATTCAGTTACTTCTGAGCAGTGCTTACCCAGAATCAAGGCCTTTTCTCCTTCAGACCCCATCCCACCAACAGGTAGGCTGGAGGGGCAGGGGAAGGGGATGCAGCCAGGACAGCTGACCACAACTGACCCAAGGGATGTTCCATACCATACGGTGTCATGCTCAGTATATAAATCTGGGGAAAGAAAAAGGAAAGGAAGGACATTCAGAATGATGGCATTTGTCTTCCCAAATAACCATCGCATGTGACGGAGCCCTGCTCCCCTGGAGATGGCTGAACACCTGCCTACTCACGAGAAGCGGTGAATTAATTCCTTGTTTTGCTTTGCTTGTGTTCACAGCTATTGCTTTTCCTATTAAAATGTCTTTAACTAAACCCATGAGTTTTCCCACTTGTACTCTTCTGATTCTCTTCCTTATTGCAACAGGGCAGGAAGTGACTGAGCAGGTGTGTGGTTCTCAGCTGCCTAACAGGGTTAAACCACAACAGAAAATTTGTTTGGTTTATTTTTTTACTGGAGTCTTTCTGTCTTATATTCTGCTATCAAAATCTGCTTAAAAGTAACAAGTAAATTTAAGCCACATTGTGTAGATGACACAAATCTGGCTTTAGCTAATCAAACCGGAGAATAATGTAAATCACTTTGAAAGAGCCAAAGAAAACTTGCTTACTAATGAGCATGATGATAAGTGACATCTTCTACTGACTAATACAATGTTGCATCCATTGAAAGAGTAATTAAGTTTCATGTCTGACTTTAAGACTAGAACAGCTAAAAAAGAAAAAGCATAATTGTGTATTTAAAAAGTTGCCTTCTTTAAAGGTTGTGATAAAACCCACAAGAGCAAGAATGTGGAATTGAGGTAAAATCTGTTTTGATCTCTACAGTGTAAATTTTGCTCTGCAGTGTAACCAGTAAAGCTTATTTTTATTGTAAAAATAAGCATCCTAAGTTGGAATAGACAACAGTAAAATTCATTACGTTTTATGTGACCTGAGGTAAGTAACTAAAACCAGGGTGATTTTTCATGTCCAAGATAGCATAGGAGTCATGATATTTTGAGAGAGAGAAGAAATGAGAATTTTAGTTTCTACTTAAACTGTATAAAAGAAATCAGATTATGTATCTGAATATCTTATTTTGAAGAGAAAAGTCTTAAAGCAGGACAAAAATTAATCCCAAATACTCATAAATCTTTAAATGACATGATGTTACAGTAGTTCTATGCATTTTATTATTGACCTACAGGGAAATTTGTAGTCTAGTGTATGCCTTTGAGACCTCAAGTACTTGGGGCTGGCAAAAGATAAAAACACTTCCGAATTTGATTCAATGTTTAAATAGGTCTAAAAGGAAGAACCTTTCTTCTCCCTCTTATTAGATGACCTTTAAATTTACTTTTTTAAAGTATCTATTTCATCCTGCACTGAACAGTATATTAACACAAACTTTGAACGATTAAAGTTATATTCTACTATGTAATTTAGTTATAGCTAGAGGGTGAATGGACTGTGATGAAGGTTAGAATATCCATTATTCTAATGTCCCATGGAGAGAAAAGAGGGGGAAAGCGGCCAAAGAAAGACCTAATTTATCAGCTAAAAATTCTAACTTCACTGAGATATTGATCGCAATGTTTCTCTAAAGAACAGGATAAATGGTGTAAGAGACACGAAATATTTGAATACTAGAGGAGATATCCTTTGCTTTCATGAGAAATGTGTGGTTTTCTTATACATCTATGCTTGCATTGACATTGTACTGTGAAATGTAAGTCTTCTAATAATAATTTTTAGGGAAACGTCACCATTTCTCTTCGGAGAATAATTTAATATACTGCCTTAATCTTTCCTCCTAATGCCATACTCTGCCTCTAAAAGTTTATATCTGTAGGTGTTCTATGTTTGAAGGAAGGTCTTTATAGATCCAATGATATGAATTTTCTAATTAGTCTAGTACATATTTTTGGTTCAATCAGAAGATTGGTAAAGATGATTTTGGAATATCTAAAATCTGATGAGTCACTTAAAGTATTATAGGTACCAATGAAATTAATAATTTTAAACCATTGTTTAAAATATTGTGTGTTTTCAAGATTACTGTGATTTTAAGAATTTTTCAAAGTTGTTAAGTAAAATACAAAATAAAGTTTTACTTCGTTGGTAGAAAGAAATTAATGGCTGGTTTCTGCTCTTGTTGGATTAGAAGTTATAGAGGTAGGTTCTGTGAGCAGATACACTTATGAATAACTATAACAAAAATGAATTTTTTTTCTTTAAGTACTAGCAAAAAGTAAAAATCACAGAGAAAGGACAACTATGAAGTAAATACTCTTAATATTTAGGGTTTAGTAGTTTGCAGTATATACTTGTCACAGTCTTTTAAAATTGGTCGAAGTCATAACTCAGGGATTTTGATCAAGGATGTTTCTGTGTTTAGAGTTATTAGGGGAAGATATATCATGCCGAATTCAGCAGCCCATGAGAGCTGAGGCTGCTGTCACTTTATGTCCCCAGGTGCAGCCAGCGGTGAGCCTGACGATGTATTGCCAGCATGTACATGCAGAATGAATGCATGTGTGACATAGATACATAAAATATTATATACACAAAAACATTTACGCATTGCTCACCACACAAGTCACTGGCAGATGCCCAGAGTACTTAGCTGGGAAAGAGTAAGGAAGGAGGCATCATCTGGAATTCCAGGTCCAGGTTCTGAGGTCTCCAGTACAAGCAGTATGTAGACATGCTAATAACAAGTTCAATAAAGGGCCACAGGGATGATTAAGGAATTGGAGCATTTGTCACGTGAGGAAAATCTGAGAGAGCTGTAATTGCTCAGCCTGGAAAAAAAGAATGTTCAGGAAGATCTTACCAATGTGTATAAATATCTGAGGGGTGTGTGCAAGCAAGAAGCACCAAGGTTCTTCTCTGAGTCCCTTCCCATCTTAATGGTTCCGTGTTGATGTGATTTTACTAATTATTCATTTCAGATTGGATAATATATTTCACTTCACCATTTTCAGGACATGTAACTCCAGTACCTAGTCAGTTTTTTTCCCCCCAGAAAAATTCAGTCTTCCACAGGGAACTTAGATTGTAAGACTTCTAAGTGTATATGAGATATGCATGTCTATTTATACAGGTATAGATACATTTTCTAATATATACACACAATTGTCCTTAACCATATTAAAAAAGAATAAATTTTTCAGGAGGTATTATATGGAGATAGGACAGAGATGTTGAAGTGTTTAAGCAAATACTGCTATTTCAATTGAGAAATCAGTGACTCCTGCTCAAAATATTTCTCTTTCTGCACGTATAAACAGTTATGAGAGTCTTCGGTTACTTGATGAGATTCAACCTGAAACCTACATTTAGAGGTTGAAGACTGCTTTGAGCCAGTTATCTCAACTTCTCTCACAATTAGTAGAAGCTAAGTTGAGATCTAGTGTCCCATAAATAAGTTTCTGGTGATTTTTTTTCCATTTTCTTAATGTGTCCCTCCTGATCTCCAGCAGTCAGTTTAGAAAGTGTTGTATTCTCCACAGCTCCTTTTTTAAACTATTATATATATATTGAACTATAATCAAATAATTATCAAGCTTTATTTTTTTTTTTTCCAAATTAAATCAAAATTAAATAACAACATTACAAGTATTATTAGGTAGTCTTCCTTCTTTGAAGGAGAGGAGGAAAAGCCTAATATGAATGAAGGTGGTAAGGTGTTTGAACATATTAGCAATCAAATTAATCCTATGTGTTACACAGCAATACTAACAAATGACAAAGCTAAATTTGTTAACTAAGAGAAACTAATTTAACTAAGAGAAAAAGTATAACAGATAGTTCTACTTTGTATTTTGAGAGAAGGAAGACATGTTATACAAAGGGTTGATTGAGTATTTTCCCCTGTATCAGCAGCTAAAAATATTATATTATTAACCAATTCAGTTTCTTGAAAACTTGGATCCTGCAAGCTGTACTTTACAAATCTGTAACATTAACAGCTAATTACATACTACAGAAATTCCGGTAAAAAAAAAAAAAAAAGTCTTTTTGGTGGTATGTTAATTTTCCAAAAGGGAAAGAAGATGATTTAGAGGTGTGTTTTTAATTTTCTATATCCTCCTGGAAAGAGACCAAAAGAGAAGATGATTTAATAGAATACACAGCACTAAATGAATATTTAAGTCTTTGTAGAACTAGTGTAATGATACCTTGGGGGTGATAGCACTTATAAGCATCTAGGGAAAAGAAAATAGTTCAATTTTTACTTAATACATTTGCTTGGATGTTCTGATAATAATTTTTCGTGAACATGATAATTTAAGACTGCCCAGTTACAGTTTCAAAGGACTATTTCAAAGGTAAGAATACAGCCATTTGTCTTATTTAGTTTGTTTAAGTTATAAGCAAAAAGGAGTTGTAATTTGAAAGGGCACAGCACTAGCTATTTTGTTGCGTTTTTAGTCCTTACATTAATATGATTGAGTTCATCTGTCTCTACTTGTGCTGCAGGTTACTTCATTGTCAATTGGCTTTGCTAGGACTTTAATGGTTTCCTGTGGACCTGGAAGATATCCTGTAGATTTTTACACAATAATAACTTAATTACACATCTCCCTCTATTTGCTTTATTTGCTATATTTTAAATTTTTTATGACTTTGTTGTTGAGCTCCAATTTTTCTAATCACACCTTGAATAGCTCTTTGAAGTCTTTTTTTTGTTTTTGATGATTCTGTTTGGAGGAATAATTAGTGGCTTTTACTGTTCTCAAGAACCAGGAGGCTCTGAATGGGCACTAGAAAGGAACCTATTATTTACAAACATGACATTAGACATCAGCTGAAATAATATAATTTTTGATAACCAAGAACAATAATATCACGGAATCACAGAGTTGTTGAAATTGGAATGGGCCATTTTTGATCATCTACTCTTATTCAAGCAGGGTCAGGCAGATCTGGTTGTTTATGAATATTCAGGTTTTGAATATCTCATGGGGTATCTCTTCTGGGCCACCTGTGTTTACTACCCCCAGAGTAATTTTGCTGTGCTTTTCTGAAGATGAAATGTCACGTATTTCAGTTTGTGCATATTGACTCTTGTCCTTTCATTGGGCAACACTGAAAAGAGCCTGGTTCCCTCATCTTTCTTCCCTTCCATCAGGTATTTTTGAGTCAAAGGAGAAAAATAGTCATTTTCAGAGTGTAGATTGTCTCATTTAGCACATATCTGACATATATTGGTTACATCTTAACTTCCTGAACAGAAAAAGACACTAAAGTGTCCAGGTCAAAGGTAAGTTTCTGTATTATGGCTGTCTAAAGTTAAATGAGACAACCCCTCTGTAGCCTATCAATACTTCAATCAAATACATACTTATTCCGATTATAAACTCACAGCTTCACATTCTTTAAACTTTTCCAGCAGTACAAACACTGTTACTCCCAACAGTAAAATTGCAAGGTAAATGTGAGTGTAAGCACAGGTCCACCTTCACATTAGATTTTGAGAAAATGCATACCCTGTGTAGACAGAGTTTACTGTGTAAGTATCAGTAAGGAGAAAGTTGCTTTTGGTGACACGAGCTGGAGCAGACCAAAGGGGAAACAATCTGGAAGTCAGTCAGTACAGCAGGAGAGTTTACACAGTTTAAGCCAAACTGGAAGGTTTGTAAATTCAAAGATGCATTAGAAAGGGAATTTCATTAAAAGAGAATGAACATTATTTTTGTGAAGACTGTCTTACCTGTCAGTGCACTTCTGGTGTGTGATAACCAGAGAAAATACTTGTCACACAAGCAATTTTCTTGCAGTTTCTGATTAGACAGCTTTCCAAAAGAAATGGTATTACATATCATTGAGCAATAATTCTGACATTGTTCTGAACCTTTAGGCTTGGTAATACCAGATTTTTAAATGTTGCCCTGAAAGTCAAATTCTGATCATCTCATTGATGTATCATATTGACGTTTCTAAAAATTTGCACAACTATCAGCGAGAAATTTGAATGTAAGAGTAGAAACCTATACTGTCTGTGAAGTATAAGTATATAAATTGGCAGTTGCATAACAGATGTAATGACAAATATTTCTCTTAAGAGCAATAGTTCTGCCTAGGTTTTATTGAGCTCCCATATTCTGTTTTTTTAAATCTTTTTATGTTCTAATCTGTAGAGTGAGATTAGAAATTTCATTTTGTGAGACTGATGACATAGTGGTTTATTTGAATTATTTTTTTCTCCAGTCACAATGCTTTCTTTAAACCATTTGTGTCCATTCTGGAAACAAACTTCTGTTTTCTGCTTTTCTATTTCTTTTGATTGTCAATTATAATACCTAAAGGCCACAACAATTGCCTATTTTTTGTCATTTGTATTGTCATGTTCTGATTCCTCTGTTGGCCAGCTAAACATCTCAAAAATAATCCGCATAATTGCGTTTCACATATAGCAGACACTCCTGTTGTGGATGAAATAATGCACTTCACTTGTGAGAGAGAAGCTGCAGTATGTTGATGGATATAAACCAGCATTTAACTAAGTTTTATAATAAATGCCACAGTGGTTTAACATGATTTCATGTCAAGGTGCACTTGATTATTTACTACACAGAGGACAGGGTGAGCCAGATGCATTGGAGGCCCTCTTTTGGGTTCAGAGATGACACTCTTGTTTTCCTAACTTTCTACTCAGAAGAGTCTGGATGCACCTGAATTCAGTCCTAGTCCCAGACTCAGTCAGAGGTTTATGTCTGAAAGACTGTATGTGCATATTGAATATAAGATACAACCTTATCAAAATTTACAAAGTCCAGCAAGCTATTAGTCCCTTATGGAGGATCTGTTGAGGCAAGAAATTTCTCAGTATTGAAGACTAAGGAATCTCTGTGGCAAGCATAAACTTGAGAGATGTCCATACTTGGTGTAAGATCCTGTGGTGCAGTCCTCTGCCATGCAGGATTGCTCAAAGGGCTCTTGGGCTGCTCACTGTTTCTGGGGTAAAGTGATTGGCTCATCGTCATATTTGCATACTGACTAGATGAGAAGGACCAATATATGCCTCAACATGTGTCACAAATGAGGTGAAGGAAAATTCCTATTAAAAAAAAACCTTTGTTGCCCTGTCCCCAGAGAGGCTTCACCTGGCAGTCAGTCAGGACAGAGAAAACTTCCATGATTAGACTGCGAGCAGCTCTCCCGCCCGCCCCCACACGCACGGTTGCTGGTGAAAGCAAGTATCCGGATGTGGCAGTAGTTCTGCCCTCTGGAGGTCATCGGACCACTGCCCTGAACTGGTGGCAAAGGTCTAGGGAGGAGAGCTGCCAGCCATCTGCTGAAGACACCTATGTGTGATTCCTCCTCGTGTTTGTATTCCCTGTTTATTATGTATGTTCTCCGTTCAATATGTATGTCCCCTGTTAAATATTCATTATGTTCTCAAAAGTTCTGTTCACTTCGACACCCCCCCATTGGTTCCTCCCTACCTAGTCCCTCCTTCCCCAGTTCTGATTTGTTCCCCGGTTGTCCCTCAAGTTTCCCTCCGCCCATTTGCCCTTCCCTGATGGGTTGCCCTGTTCCCCTTATAAACCCAGACTGTCAGTTTTCCCAGTGTCTTCGTTCCTGGTCCTTCCACAGTAATCCATCTTGCTGGAACCTACACGAGGACCCTTCCCACTCCTTTACCTCCGGCGCACCCCTTTTATCATCAGAGAGCCCCCTTCCC
>VZTA01028618.1:35384-56402 GCA_013398855.1 Mohoua ochrocephala
TTTTTCCCTCCCCCCTCCCTTTTGTAAGAACACTTAGTTGGTTTTCTTTTGTTTGTTTGCCTTTGGATTTGTCTCTTTCATTTAGTTTCAATAAATGGTTCTCAGATATAGTATTGCCGGATTTGGGCTTGGTTTTTCATCAGAAAAATCTATCAAAAGAACCCTTCCCGGTTTTCCCTTTTTATAGTGGAACAGGACACTAGAGAAGTTAGTTTCTTCCAAATTTGGCTTGATTTGGATATCTACCAGAGCTGTGATTAGGTTGGGTGTGTCAGGAAAATTAATGCACAAACACCAGAAGTTTATGTCCAAAAAGGAGACAAAGGAGTCCTGTCACTTTCTTCGAATAAAGGGAGAGGTCATGAGGCATTCCCCTGGGGTGTCTCAAATTTTTGGAAGACTCAGCCTCCTATTTATCCTCGTTTCCCGACCGTATTTCCCTCTCTCTTTCCCCATTGGCTGAGTTACTTGAAAGGTACAGGCTTCCCAGAATGCCTAATACCTAAGACTCCCCTCTAATGTATACCCCCCCGCCTCTTTTTTTTAAATGCCTATGGAATTTATGGTTCTTCCCAGTGTTTCTTTCATCTCTCAATATTCTATTTCATTTATCAGCAGACCTACAGATATTTGTAAAGACAAATATCTCTCTTTCCATCAATCAATGGAATTCCTCCCATTCTTTCTTTTATCTCTCAGTGCTAATTTTATCTACCAGCAGGCCCACAGCTGGTTTGTAAAGACAAGGCCCTCATTCCTTTCAGGTGCATTGTTTAAATTAGCCCTTGGCTGTTGTGTTGCTGTCTGGCTCCCCTAAATCAACTTTGAGCTGGTTGCAGCCATCATTGCCAAATGTATCCATTATGATTGCCACTGGTGGCTATCGCTTGAGCAGAGGGATATGGGTCAGGTTGGGGTCAGAAGGAAGAACAGTATCACAATTCCTTAAAAACCAGGAGTTTGTTTCTATTTCATCTTTACCAAGAATGTAATATTTAATTTTAAAAATCTGTTTCTGAGGTTTAATTGATGCAAGTGAATAATGAGATTTGGAGACAGGTGGCAGACATGCAAATTACACGTATTTGCTTTGATCTTCATGTGCAAAAATTAATAAATAGGTAAGTATATAACAAGAATATATTCCTGCAGGAAAAGTGTTGCAACTGTTCATTTGGTGTCTTTCAAAATGCTCCTGGAAGGCTTATTATTCATGTAAATATATGACTGACATATGTGCAGAAATCTTGCAATTTCAGGGTTTATTTCTTTATACACATTGGCATCACACGGAAACAAAACAGTAACTGTGATGGCCATTCATAAATTATTAATTCAGTAAAATAAATTGTTAAAACATGATCTAAATAACTACTGTGTAAGCAAAATTGTAAGTTAGGAAATACCCATTTCAGGTCAGTTAAGAATAAACAGCAACCCTTAACTATCCAGCTCCTTTATTCATAATCATACAAAACAAACAAAAACCAAACCAAAACCCCAACATGTAGAATTATGACATGTATGGAAATTTGGTTTAAAATTAACAGCATGATGGCTTGTGATTTATGCTCTCTCTGGAGACCAGGGACACACCAAAATATGTATCACATGAAATATGTTAAGTAAAGTAAATACTGGGATTCAGCACTATCCAGAAAAAAATTAAGCACTGCAGTAGGATCCTCAGAGAGGCTGAGAATTTCAAAACTTGATTGCAGAAGGAACAGAACAATCTGATTTAATTTTGAACCTGATATTGCTTTAAACAAAGAATGGTACTAGATGATCAGAAATAAGGAATTTGTGGAATATATAATTATTAATGCAGAATGATAGTCTTCAACAATATTTTGCATGCTATTTAATTTAAAATAAATTTTCTTTCTGAAATATATTATTCATATTTAAACTGTCGTGTTGAAAGTGTTTTGCTTAAACTTTTCTAAATGTGAAAGACTTCAATCCTGGATTATTCTAATGAACTCCATTTTTTCAGCTTCTTTCCAACCATTTAAATTTATGTCAAGAAGTTCCTTGGTTACATGTACACCTAGGCAACTCCATTCTTCATTAATAGTTTAGGACCAATTCCTTTCAGATTAAGGACCACTACTTTGTGAAGGAAGAACAATGTATTAGGTGTGATTTCTGATGAGCTTAGAATAGAGGGAATCATAAAAGAGATATACTTCAAGTACTCTGAAAGTATGCCTTACAAGTGGACCAAAGCAAAAAAAAGTCCTGAGGTAAAAGAGAAAAGTATGCACCTAAGATTCAAATTGACTCTGGAGAATAAAATGAAGGAGCTGGCATGAAGGAAGAACTTTGACGAAGAAAAGTGTGTTCCTGTACCTGCCTGAATAGAATAGATTGTTTTTCAGTTGGAAGAGACCTACAGCGATCGTCTAGCCCAGCTGCATGAACACTTCAGGGCTGACCAAAATTAAAGCATGTTATTAAGGGCATTGTCGAAACAAATGCCTCTTAAACTCTGACAGGCTTGAGGTAGCAACCACCTCTCCAGGCAGCCTGTTCCAGTGTTTGACCACTCTCTGGATAAAGAAATGCTTGCTCATTTTGCCTGTAAACCTCTCCTGACACAGTTATGATCCATTTCCTTGTATCCTATCACTGAATAGTGGGAGAAGAGATCAGCACCTCTCTCCACACTTTCCCTCCTCAAGAACATCTAAAAAGCAATGAGGTCACCCCTCAATCTCCTTTTCTCCAAACTAGAAAAGCCCAAAGTCTTTAACTGCTCCTCTGTTTCTCTCTAACGTTGTTAGAAAAAAAGAAGTTCAAAAGTGTTCTAAAGCACCATTGAATAAAAAGGTTGAAATCTGCTGTATTTCTGCTCAGATTCTGATGGAGAAAATAATTTTTCAGTGTGATAGACAGATTGAAAAATAAGTAAATTTGTGGAGGTTTGTGGACTATTTTATACTGAAAATACTGAAATAAAATCTTCCCAAGTTTCATATTTTACCTGTGGTTCTTGGGAGCAAGATGGAAAGACAGTGTGAAACTATTAATTGATTTCACAGTTGCAGTCACAAAAAGTTTAATCTTCTTGTAAAATTAGTCTTTACTTTTAGATCTTTGTGATCTGATTTTATACTAGCAAGTAATAAAGAAAATGACAGAATATAAAACTCTAAAGTGATTCTTTCTCTCCCTAAGGCTACTGAATAGCTTTTCCTCTTGAACCCATGTTTTGTCCTTTCAAGGTCACTCTCATTAAATTTAGTTGGTGTTTAATTTTTAAGCTGCTCCTCATTTGATGTAGAAGCCAACTGTGTGAGAGAAATAATAATTTTTCTGCCAGTCAGAAGAAACTTGATTTAATTGGCTTTTATCCTGAATCATGTCATTAAACTTCAAGAAGGTTCATAATTAATTATTTACAGGGCACATATCATGTTTCATCCAGTGCAAAATCTTAAATGCTTGGACTTGAGAGTGCAGTATTTTAACAGTTGAGTTTCTAGCAAGGTAGAGGTAAGGATGGACTTCAGGTATATACAACCTTTTAAAAATATCTTCTCTTTTATAAAGTTAGTGGCAATGAGAAGTGGCGGTGTAGCATAACTGCCTTCACCTCAACTCCATTTTAAAAGTTTAAACTTAACAAAGCATAAGTAACTATAATAAAATCCTCCTGAAAGAGCACAGCATGTCTCCTCCACAGTGTTCTTCATCGGTTCTGATTCAGAAAATGGTGACTGCCTCGAAGGGCAGTCTCTTTAGAAATTTAACAGTCCAGTTCAGAGAAAACTAAGCCACAAGGGTTACAAAGATTCAAACACCACAGGACCTAGTAGGGAAGCTATTATAATTGGCTTTCCACTGCTATCCTTAGCTATAAGAAATGTGTCACTATCAGAGAGTCTTAGACCCCTTGTGGGCTGTAAGAACATTTGGAGATTTTAAATGCCAGAGAAGAGGCCCGGAGTGTGTGCAGTAAAAATGGCAGAAGAGCTCTGTTGTGTCTGCATGCAGTTTAATTACAGTGTTTTGTGTAACATTTTACAGCAGGAAGAATGTATCTGGAGCAGCTATACAAGCACATAAGTTTCATCTGTACTGGCTTTCTTCTAAAGCCATTTTCCAAGTTCAATATTCTCAATAATCACCTATCTTAGTTATTGGAAAAGTTCTGCTGTATAAGGGCCAATGAATATAAAGGCTCCACATCACAGCTACACATGGTTAAAACGTTGCTAGTCAAATCTCTGTAATGGTATAAAGTACATTCTATCTGCAGCAAGAGACCCAGCAGATCAATCTACTACTACTGCTACTAATACTTTTGTATGTATCTAAGTTTGATTAAGTTTACCTTTAGACAATATGAAGCTAATCAAAATATATAAACAGGATCCCTTTTGTGATGGTCTGTATCAGCATAACAGCAACAGGCTTCTCTTCACCCCAGAATAATCTTATATTGTGTGAAGGAAAGAGCTTAGAAGAAATGGTTAGGGCTCAAATTGGAGTTTTCAGCCAAAAAAAAAAAAAAGAGTTTTGCATTTAAGCACTTTGAAGTAAAGCTGTAAATAGAGGTGACTCAACTGTCAAGTAAAAATATTTAATGTTTTCAGCTACAAACATATTTCTACGTAAAAATTTTGGTCTGTGAAATAATACATTTTTTTAGTAAGAATCTGGTTCTGCTCTCAAGACAATTAACATATAATTAAACATTCAATGAAGAATATACACTAAAACATTAGTGTTAGAAGAACTGCTTTTGTGAAACAACTTTTATTGAACTACA
Source organism: Mohoua ochrocephala (assembly GCA_013398855.1). NCBI lineage: Eukaryota > Metazoa > Chordata > Aves > Passeriformes > Acanthizidae > Mohoua > Mohoua ochrocephala. Next base: position 40,165 of record VZTA01028618.1, read on the forward strand.
ATAAGTTCTAGTAAAAATAAATGGATAAAGGTTTCTCTACACAGACTAATGATTTCCTGCAATGTCTTTCCTGAGCATATTGAATTCCTGCAATTTTTATTTATCACTATGATATCAGGTATATTTTGCAGCAATATTTAATAGTAAATATTATTTTTTTAAAGGCAATTGTAGATGAATGTGTTAAAACAAAAAGCGACCCACATGAGGGCCAAATCCTAAGAATAAAGAAGCCGCAAACTGTTTAGCATTATTTTACCTACATTTTGCCTTCTGTCAGGGGAACCTGTCTCCAAAGAGATGGTATGCTTCCTGTCTGTATCAGAGCTTTTTATTTGTTCTTTGACTGCACATTTATTTCCCTTTAAAATATCCTGTAGACAGGTCGCATGCTCAGGTAGAAAGGAAGGCTATTCCTTCCTTGAAAAGCAACTGAGTATACCTAGAAGAGAGAAGACTCCAGAGAGTCTGAGTGTGACTGAAGCAGCAAATATGATAATCACAGGAAGGAACTAGGAAATGGCAGCTCAAGCAGAGACTGGAAAAAGAGACTTGGTAGGCACCTTAAGGGATGTCAGCTCATACAATACAGTGAGTTAATTAAAAACAGGCCCGAAAACTGAGACCCACTTTACAAAGTCCCAACACGAAAAAGAAAAACTTCCTATAATTTTTTTTTTAAACTTGTATTCCTACCTTACCTCTTTACTTAAAGCTTTCTCCATTTATTAGATAATCTGAATGATTTTTTCATAAGGCAGCTCCCTGAAAGCAAAATGGATAAATCTGCCTCAAAGATCTTGCTGACTCAATATACATTTACAGTGACTTAATATGTATCTACATGAAATTGTGTGAATAACTGAACTTGTGTTGCCTTTCGGCCTGAAAACTGATTGAATGACTTGGTTGCGACTTAACCCTATTGATGCCTTAGGTTTTAACTTTTATATTTTTCAAATCCTGTGCTGCCTGGTGTGTAACTCTGAAGTTTCTTGTGGCCTCTGAGCTGCTGTTCTCTCATGCTGGTCAGACATAACAAACCTCTGCAGGCTTCCACTCCAAGGACACCAGACCCAAAATGTGTAAACTAAAAGCCTCTAAAGGGGGGGCCAACTTAGAGTAATTACATCATGAAACTGAGGTTATAAATGGAGAATTAACTCTGATATGCAAATGAACCAAACTTAAAAAAGTGTGAAAAACTCGTGACCCAGCGTCCATCTTGGCTGCAGCCTCTGGACTGCCCAGGGGGTACCTTTGAAGGCCCTTCAAATAAATACCTTCTTTTATTCTCTTAATTCTTGTCTAGTCTCTGTGTTTTAGGTGGCCCTTTAAGGCATCACAATGTTAAGGAGAAGTTACACATTTTTTCCCACAAAATTTGACTTGGTTTAATTGGCCCTGATTATCTTGAAATCCAGAACCCAGAATGACAACTTACTGAGTGGAAAACTACCAAAATTGGCTGTCATGAGGGATTTGGTAATTTCACTCAGTATTACTACAAGAAATGTCTTTATTCTGAAGTTTTAAATGCCAACATTTCTTTTTCAAAGAGGAATAAACTTTTCTGATTCCTGTTTAAAGCACATAAGAATAAGTGAACAGTATCATAACCTTATCTTTTATTAAACAATTAAGTCTTCAAAAGTCTCACCCAAATCATGGAAAACCTATGTGAAATTATTTAATTTATCTAATCAGGCTCAAATTGCACCATTAAACTTTCAAGAGAATTAACTAGCTGCATACTCTGGATCATATAGACAGTGATTATATAGTGAGGTACTTTTAAAAGATGTTTCTCCTTTGTGTTAAAACAAATGCACAAATGAAAATGTGTGCTAGGTAGAGTTATAGAAAGAATAAATGTGTTTCTTAATATTAATTATTAGGACAAACATCTAGGATAGGAGAATCGCAGATTTTTCAATTTCAGAATGAAGTTCTACTCACGGTTTTATCAGGTTACTTCAGTGTAAAATATAGAAAATGTCTCTTGAACAGCAGCTGAATTCCATCTGTCTCTTCTGCTAATTGAGTTGCCTTCCTGAAAATTAGGTGGTTTACCTTTTGGTGTATGTTGATTTTCCACAGTTAAATGGGCTGGTCTCAATAACTTCTCCTACTAGTCCCCTCAAAGTTTTAACTTAGGAGAGAGCTCACTTCTGAGGGTAGGATTTTGTTGAACTAAATCCTCTGTGACTGCAGCAGGAATTCAGCAGGAATTTAAACTGGATATTCAAAGGCCTTAATAAGTACTGCTTGTGAGATATTGTGTAACATGGAAGCACTGATTCCTGCAGGTATGTTTTTTTAAAAATCACAGTAGAATCTGTCTTTATGTAGCATGAGGTACAAGGTTTGAATGAAGCTGTTTACCATACAGGTTTCACGTCTTGTCTTTCCAAAGAACTCCCAACTGACATGTAAAAGGAAAAGCACTGTGAAAATCTAGGAGCTACTGGCTGACTGAGGTACTCCTGTTCTCCCTACAAGTCATCATGGGTCACTGTTACTTTCCTTGGATCTTTGAATCCAAGGGTAAGATGGATGCTCACTGTTCCAGAATCATTGGCATATAGGTATGTCACCCAAGACTGTTCAATTGGAAATTGAGTAAGTATCAATTGGAAATAGAATGAGTGTCAATTCTATTACAAGATTCACTCTTTCTATATAGGAAAGGCATTAAAAACTACTTTATGAATGCCAATAGTGTTTGTGAGTCAGATTACTGTCTGCTAAGACATGGAAAAGGAAGGAAATTCTGACCCTGAGGTTAGTTTACCCGAGGAACTGTAGTGTCTAAGACTGCACATATGTGGGTTAGCCATTTTCCTGGTTAGTTAGTAAGCTGCTGGAAGGTTTTGTCATTTTGTTTTGCAGGTGAACAAGTTTGGACCTTTTTTATTCTAATATTCATACTGACGCAGAAACAGAAAGTTCAAGTTTTCTTCCTTTAAGTTAATTTTCACCTTGTAGAGAGAACTAGAAAAAAACCTGCACATCATTTATTACCCATCTACCTGGACCTCAACTTAAACACTTTCAACAAGCCGTGTGCCTCTTTTGTGGTAGTTGGACAATAATGCATGGTAACTCTTTGCAAAACACTAAATTAAGGAAAATTTTTTTCTGCAAATTTATCATCCTTGTAGAATAATCAGAGATCTATTTATTCTTTGTATTTTATTATTTTACTATTTTGTGAGTGTTATCTATCAGGGTTACAACTCTATTTCTGATATCAGCAGATCAGAACATCTATAAAAAAGATGGCAGAGGGGTGGGACAGCAATCCATTAGGATGATGGAATATTCTGAGTTGGGAGGGACCCACAATGCTTATCAAGTACAAATCTTCAGAGAGTGGTTCATACATGTAACCCTGTGACCTTGGCGTTATTGGCATCATGCTCTAACCAACTGAGCTAATCTCAAAATGGAAGGCATCAAGAATTCTGACAGCTACACCATTTCAAATGGATAAAAACTTGTAGCAAAAGTTAAAAGCTTCTATTTCTAAAAATATACATACATTCTCAGCACAAAATATATGCTTTACTCATTTAATGCAAAGATAGGTAAGTTGAGTTTGCTTATCAATGTACGTGTATTGTTACTGTACCAAGATAGCAGCTTTAAATGATAAGAAACATGATATATCAGACAAGAATTCCTTAAGATTATTCCACTTACAGGTCTGGAGAGCAGTGTTTCACCCACCTCAAAGAGCTGACTTACTCTGGGATATGAAATTCATAGACATGACTTCAAGTAGAAGACTAGTAAATGTAAATTACTGCCTTGAAAATGAAAAAATATTGAATTTTCATTTGGAGAGGTATAAACGGTTTTATGCCTGATCAACTACTCTAACATATAATAAAAGAGTGCTTTGCACCACAATGATCAATATATTTAGTCTGTTATTGGACTTTTGTCATGTGCATAAGTAGAACTAATGCAGATATAATCTGATTTTTGAGAAAGCCAAGACGAAATATTGTCCATCTCTCTCTTTAAGCAATATGCAAAGCTACATCAGTCCCATAGTTCACAGTCTGCCTTTATGCATTGTCAGATGTACAGCTTCATTTTCTTTTGGTGTAGCTGTTAAGCTACTCTATGAAATGTCCTGTTGTACATCTGACTTGTTTTTTTTCTGAGCAGCAAAGCAGTCCTGAATTTTTAAGTTTATAAAGGACAGTTTTACAGACAGTTATAAAAACCAGGTATGAGAATGCGAAGAGACAGAGAGTGCGTTAAAAGCAGGACGTGACTTTTGGACAAAACAGAGTGCATCTTGATCACTTGGTGGCAAAAGGCTAATTAAACTGCACCAGTAAATTAACACAGCACAGGCTGGGAGAGTATGCGCAAGTTATCATTACGCTATGCAAGATGGCAAAGTTTGCAGACAAAATTGTAGCTTTCAAGGGCAGACTGTCAAATGTACAGGACCTCTCAGAAGTAATGTGGGACTAAAATCAGTTTTAATTGCTTGATAAAAAAATTGTAGCTTTGGGAAATTTTTTGCTCTTTTTTCCTTTGTTATTTTTTTCTCTTCTTTTTCTGACAAAGAGGTGGCTGAATCCACCAAGCTTTGAAAAGGTTTTTTTATTTTTTTCAGGCTTTGAGTCTTTGTTTAAAGTCGAATGACACTAATGTGTGGTACTGCTCACAAGATAATGCCTCTTGGCACCTTAACAGCCTACTCGTAATTTTCTGTAGCTTTTATTTGTAGTAAAGAAAATAAGTTAGATTCAACAAAATGATTACTGATGATCATCAAATATATACTGCATCAGCACACATAATGGCACTGTTTGTTTTGTATGAGACCTGACTTTTTCATGGGAATAGTTCTAGATTTTGTTCAGTGTAAAGCTAGAGTAACTACCTTAGAAAAGTACTTGCTCCTCTTTTCTGATGTGCAGCAAAGAACAGAATTTGGCCCTTCAGCCTACAGCTTTAATGACAATCCCAGCCCCTTTGGTAACCCGTAACAAGAATTATTGATAATGAACAGAGAGGTATTTGATTTAAACGTAGGGGAAATAATGGAACCACTCATCCGATTCTGGTAATAGAAATTTTAAAGAATTTGTGTGGAAAACAGAAAAAAAAACCTATTAAGAAAAATCAAGATTATATATGCTTTTCCTTACTTCATGCTATTCAACTTTTACTGCATCTCCAAAACAATAAACAGTGATAAAATGATGAAACAATAAATGGTCTTTCAAAATAGTCTGAAAAGTATTAGGAATCACCTCTTTTTTCTCATTTTGTTGCATGTTGTACTGAGCTTACAAGGTCTCAAGACTGAAGTTTTACAAGCTTGAGGTTTGTCTGAGCTTATTTTGAGTTGTCTGTAACTTTGTTTTGCTTGGCTTAGTTTTGACAGCATTTTTTTTCTAATTGATCAGGTGTCTACATCTATTTTTTTATTTTTTGCATTTATTTTTGCTAATCTTTGCAAATGTATTTTCCTATAGATAATGACAACAAGAAGTCATTCTAGGCAGAAGAAAATATTTACAACCCTAACACAATGATATAGTGTAGAGAAAGAAAGGTTTAGTATGACAGAGGCCTTGATAGGAATAGACAGGATGCAGCAGAGAGGAGCACAGACATGGGCTGCTAAGAGATGGGGCACAGGCTTGACACTGGGAATCTTACACCATAAACAACCCCATCACGTCCAGTTTAAAAAATCCTATGGACATGAATCTGGACAGATCTGACTTAATGGTTAAAGAAGAGAGCACAGAAATGCCACCTTCTATATGTAAAAGGTGTTATAAATGATAAATTTGGATGTAACCTGGAGCTGCAGACCAAAGAAGAGAAAGTTTTGAATGCGTATTAGTGGGCATATCTAAATGGCCTTAAGTGTGGATAAAAAATGAAAAGAAGATGAGAAAAATAAATATAAAAAATGAAAATAAAATGAGAAAAGGAGAAGGAGAAGGGAAAAGGAAAAGGAAATAGAAGTAGACAGGAAATGGGAAAGAGAAAGAATAAACCATCAACGTGATATTATTCCTCACTGAAAAGGATTCCAGATGCGAGCAACTGGTTATAACCGACCACCACTACCACCAAACCCGTAATGAAAATGTTGGCCCAGAGGAGCAGTTAAAGGGTAAGCGTAACAGAAAAAGGAGTGGAAAGTAAGTGTGTAAATTACAATTTTAAATGTTTTATTGTTATTATTGAGACTTTTTCTGCATAAAAGTATTCTATCAGCCTTTTAATTCTTTGTTTCTCAAAAAAAATTGATACAGACTAATGATGATTTTTGAATTAGACTGTTATGATTTCAATTATACTAATCAGTAAAGTCTTGGCTTTACTTACGTAACTGGATGTTGTTCTTCCTCTTTGCCGGTGGAAGGATTTTGAAAATAATGTGCTATTCAGTTAATTTACGTAATAATTTAAAACTTCTATTATTTGCACTACATTAGGTGTTGGAGGCTTCCATCTGCAACAGAACCTTATTGTTATGACTGCACTACAAATCGAACAGCAAGAGCCACTGGTACTTAATTTTTTATTTGCCTAAAAGATTAGAATAATTCCCAACATTACCTAAGCCTGGGTCACCCATCATTTTTCCAAACACTCCCCATTAATAGTTCAGGATTTTAATGGATAGAAGACCTATTCACTGAGAATTTACCAATACAGTTTGGATAATAGAAGACTATGAGGGAATGGACAAGGTATTCTCCTGAGATCTGAAGCCCGGTTTGGTGCCGTCTAGCTTTGTAACCTCGATTTTGCTCAGAATGTTATTAAGTAGATACAAATAATAGCTTCAAAGTTGAAAGAGAAGTGTTGCTGACATGAGAGGATATACAACCTAGGAAAAATAAAATAGCAACAAAACAAAATCAAGGATCAGCCTGTTCTAAGGGAACAACCATACCTCAACCAGCTGGCACATGCCTGTCAAGCAGAGACCTGTCTCATCTGGAGTGCTGAGCATATTAATATAATATTAGCTTAATACTACACTATTCCCAGCTCCTTAGTGTATATACTTGCCAATACATAATTGCTGTTTTAATAAATAATTCTTGAGTTGTCTGTTTGAGAGTGTCTCTGTGTGTGGTAAAGGTACCTGAAGAAAAAAGATCCAGAGAAGAAGAACTTCAGGGGGTGCAGAGGATCAAGGCTTTTGCTGTCCTCCGTGCTGGGAATGGACACAGAAATGCTGAGTTTTAAATGACAGACTACTTTTCTCAATATGCTTAAGAAAATGCTCCTCAGCTAAGTTACTTACAACCTCCCTATTGTATTAACTTCAAAGTATGATGTAGAGCCAGTGAGGCTGAGCGGTTTCGTTCTGACAGCTTCAGAAAATTCATTTCTTTGCATGCTCACAGATCTGTAACAAAAATTGCTCACCACATGTGCTTTCTCAGCCAGGCTTGACCCTTATATAGGAGGTAGATAGCAGAGAGTTCAGTTTAAGTGAGTTTATAAAGCTCAAACGGAACTGTTTGAGCCTGGCAATTAGGGAAAGTGTGGTGGTGAGTTTGTAACACTGGAGCTCAAACTGAAAATCTCTGATGTATAAACAACTGAAATTAATTAGATAAAAAAAGCTTTTAATTCCTGCTGAGCTGCATGAAAATCAAACCCTACAAGCAAAAGATTATCTTCCTTATTATTAATAAATTCCCCTGTAAGTAATAGTTTATTAATCGGTTAAAAAATTTTTAAAAACCCCCCTAGAGTTAAAAAATTGCAAGGTAAATTCATCAAACTTGCTGCAAACTTTATTTTGAAATTAAATAGGCAACATTTTAATTACCTGGGCACAAAGACAAAATCTCCCACATCTCCTGCAAACATGCTCAGTTATTCTATGCCTTGCTATAATTTTCTAATTATAGAAATGGTTTTTGGTTCTCCCTTGAAGAAATAGGAACATTAAAGATGCAACCTAGCAAATATAAACTTTTTTTCTTTTTTTTTTTTCTATAAATCACTGTGGAAAATTTCAAGGATAATTTTCACGGGCAAGTCATGAACTCCTGCCTTGAAACCACATAAATTAAACATGCTTAAAGGACTTTTGTTGAAAAAGCAATCTTTATGCTTTCTTCCCATTTCAGGAATTATAAGAGAAAAAAATTCTTAGACAAAACAGCACAGCAGTGGAGAATAATGCAACAATCTGTTAATTTGAATTCACAAATTGCATAATTGAGACCTTACGTTCACGATCTATGTGTGCCTTGCAGATATTTCTTTTATATTAGAAATATGCAATGAACATGATTTTTTTTTTCCTACAAAAGTGAAATACAGCGGAACTAACAAAACCACATGTTTTATTAATGAGTTGAGAGCACACACTTCAGCTGCCATCATAATGACTGGGGACACTTCCCTTATCTTTTCAAAATGCAACATAACAGGGTTTCCGGTTAATAATTTGGTCTGAATACAGTCTCATGACAAAACTTTTATCTTGAACATGGTAACTGGTCACTAAAAAAATCCTTTTTACTACTGGAGTATTTTATGGGGCTTGTTCATTTCAAATTAAATATAATATAAATTTAGTATGCTACTTTGTATCAATATGTGATATAGGGTTTTCTACTGATTTTGAAATGGCATTAAATTACTTAAACTGCTAAGAAACACCTCAAGAGGAGCTATACTATATCAGGATGTATGTCCTACCCATTGATCCATGTTTTCCCTCCCAGAAACATGAGTACCACATCAAGACATGCAGAAACTCTATTTCCTCACAGCCTATGGACCCCAGTATTTTGCTCTGACTTTGGATTATGGATATGGAATGCTGACCTTGATCTGTAAGACTAGAATTCACATTGAATTTTTTGTACTAGAGGCACATATAAAAATCTCCCAAAGCCTAATCTGGACCTATGTGTAAGCAAGGCATCTTAATTTTCTTTTTAAACTTTGACTAACACTATTGTGTGGGAAAAGGAAACATTCCTTTTTCAGCATAAAAAACCAGCATATTTCCTACAGCTATTCTGAAGAACCCAGGTGACTTCAGTGCTCCACATCATTCCTCTCTAGAAGTCTGTGCAAGTGACAGAGAAAATAATGGAAATGAAAGGGCCATTTTACAGCCCAGAATGACTCAGGCTTTGTAACATGCAACCAGAGTGGAGAAACTCTGATGCAGGATGTAGCATAATGGTATAATAAATGTCCTAGAAGGTCTTGTGAGATTTATTTCCAGTATCATGAGTAAACCTGGCATATCCAGATTTGGCATACTGTATCAAGTATAGGGGCACACTTTGAAAGCTATGAACGCTCTTTCTGTTAATATCAAAGGAGAAGAAACAGAAACTGAGATGTCATCAACCAGTAACCAGAGTGTATGAATAAGGCTGTTAAACCTAGCTTTAAAGACAGGAGCAAAGCTGCCCAGTAGTATGGGTATAAATTGTGCACAGAAGAACATGCACAATGAAACAACAGAGTAAAAAAAATATATATAAAGAGGACAGAAAGAGAATCATGCAAAGTTTTGTAAGAAAAAAGTTTCCTTAAAAGCCTTGACTTGCAGGTTCTGGTTGCTGCTTAGGGACTAGATTTTAGTTTTCCTTCCATGTTCTTTTCAACTTCAGTTTTTCAACATTTGGCAGGATTTAATAGTAGGAACAGGGTGTAGTCCATTAGAAACTTATATCCATTTTTTGAAGGAACAAGATCAGAAATTTAACACTCCTGTAACTAGGGAAAATCTTTCTGATCTTATGAGATATCCATATCTATATGTGCACCAAGCAGTGATTGGAACTTGTTTTGCAGTTTCATAAAAAAGTGATGGCTAACACAGTCAATGAACATATGATAACATAACAGGACATCTGTTTCTTTTGTCAGTTTTTGTTTGTTTGGTTTGGATTTTGCTGGCGGTTTTTTGGGGGGTGTGGTTTTGGTTTGGGGGCATGGTTTTGTGTTCGGTTGGTTTGGTCTTTTACATGAGACAATAATACAAGGAAATATTTTTAATTCTTTCTAGGCTAATTAATTAATTAATTAATTATTAAAGTATAAAAATTTCATTACAAATAATAGTATCATAAATGATGGATCTCAGGTTAATTCCTCTTTGCTGTTGAAATACAGCAACTGAGTCAATAAATCTCTTTACAATAATATCTATTTGTATTCACAGTGAAACACAGTTCATAGAAAATACTCTTCATTATCTAGACGACAGGACGTGTTTCCACAATATTCTGCTAGCAGTATGCTGGTAGAAGCACCACTTAAGAAAGCTGAAATTACATCGCCCATTACTGAGCACAGGGATAATGAACATGTCTTGGTTGCTTCTGAGTGTCTTCTGAGTGTCTCCTTAAGTGCTGCAGCACTGACTTCAAATAAACTACAAAATTTTCAAGCCACTATCTAGTACCGTTGAATAAGGTCACAATTTCTTTTTTTTTTTTTTCTTGCCCTTTATGCTTGAATTAATGTTCATTTTAGCTGCTCAACGTAGCCCATGTTACAGATACATCTAAAACCAGATTTTCAGCATCAGTATCCTTTAAAGTGAGAAAAACTATTTGGTTATTTTTTCCAATATCCTGAAATGATCTTTCCTTATTAGCAGAACACCATATTTTTTCTATAAATATAAAGCAATGGGAAATGGAAATATCTAGGCATCAATTTTACTGTTAATTCAAAAATAATGCTTTCAGAATGACTCACACCTGCTCCAAGGAATTGTTCTGCCAGTTGACAGTAAGAAAAGGATAAAGAAATTAATATTATGGCCCTACACATTTTGGCATGATCCAAGAAGGTTTTAAAGGAATGCTAATATTCTTTGTCTCTTGGAGAATTCAGACATCTTTAGGAGAGTAAAATTAAATGATCAAAGTACTACTCCTTTCAAGAAAGACATTTGTGTGACTTTTACTCAATGAGTAATTCTTTTTTTATTTTAAACTGTAGACTCTCAGGTGTTAAAAAGAAATAATGTAAGTGTTGTCTTCCTCAGTGTCAAGTAACAAGTGTAAGGAAAAATAGGGTTTTGATTTTTAATTTTCTTTTAGAATTGCAGCATTAATATGCTATGAACATTTGCAGAACCATACCAGAACCATGTGATTTATGTGGCATTAAATATTTCAAACAATTGCCTGGAAGCAATGCCCTCAGGTAGTCCCTATACTAGCCAGCTACCATGTTAAGAGCAATGTAATTCCCACAAGTGCTACTTTCCAGAAATATTACTTTTTGAACATGACAGCAAATGCGTGGTGACAGACATGTTTGATGGAAACAGAGGAAAAATATATCTTTTATATGAAGTCCTTGTAGCAATGATTTTTTAATGAATTGGGAAGTAGCACAGATATTAACAGATATTTTAATTTTTCTGAATCGAAATTGAAGACGTGTCTTCAAAGATAACCAGAATACAGAGGTGCCATCTTTCCATCCATCATTTCTTTTAGTCTTATTCAAGCTATTATGTGATGGAAGCAATAAAAATGCTTCCTCTTTCTGTCCCATTTCTCCTTTTTTCATTCAGTCTAGACTGAGTGATCAGAGCCAGTTTCTAATTTAAAATCTATATAAGATGCAGAACACACTATTAATTTCAGAAGTCAAAGATGAGGGTAATATCTCAGCATGATAACAGTATGAAATTTAGTTTAGACTCTTCTTGTGGTTTCATGTAGTGTATTTTATTTTACTTTGGTTTGCTGTCAAGCAAGAAAAATGCAGTATTTGAGAAAGATCAAAATTGAGGCCTGTCCCTAACTTCAAAAAAACAGATACAAAAGTGATACACAGTAGAGTCAAATTCTGGTACTCAGAATTTACTCAGATTTACCTCCAGTTTGCTTTTGTAATTCACTGCTGATTTACACTAGCATAAATGAAATTAAACACTAACTCCATGGAGTCCAGGGATCTAATTATAAAGAAAACAATTTTTCAGGCAGTGAGAATGGGTAAGACATACTTTTTATACCTGCTGTTCATTAAAAGCTCACAAAAATGTAGATCAAGGAAATAATGCTGTCAAAAGAAGTTCTAAGTGAAACTTCATGTGGGGCTTCAAGGAATGAATAAAGAAAGGTGAGACAAGAAAAAGAAAAGAATTTACATAGGGTCAGTAAGAATCTGCTGAGAATATACAACTAAGACTCCCACAGAATATCATTCTCATTCCCAAGTTTTGTGGGGTTAGGACTTCTAAAAACAATCCTAACATTTAAAATATATATTATTCTACTGACAGCATGACATAAGGAAGAGAAAGAACACTAACAGTCACTGGGGAATGTTTTACTTCTCCATAATGGTGCATACTTCCAGAAGAAGAATGGGATGTTAAGTGAAGTCATCCTTATTTATGTGCTTGCTCTAGAATCTGTTGCTTGGAAACTTGGTATTTTTTTGTACATTCTTCCTTTCTGGGAACCCCTCTTTGCTCACTGCAAACTTAACTTGGTGTTTTACATAATGAACAATGAGTTAAAAATGTGTGACACTTGGATCTTATTTTTTTAGGTTCTAGACTTAGTTTCCATGCTTCACAGTATGCACTAGGCTAGAAATGCATGTCATCTGTATTCAGATATGTACCAGGAGTACTCCTTTACAATGAATAAAATGAGCAATAGGAGCTCGATATATTGCTCCAGTTTTGTTATAGCCTAGTTTTCCTTTTCAGCCCTAGGATATGGAATTGACAAGTTGCATGTGGAAGCAATGAAAGATTTCGCTTCTGCCAGAATGTCATTGCTGTGCCTTGCTTGGTACATAGATTCAGGGATGTTCCAAAAATGAATAAATCAGTTCAGGTGATGCTATGTATTATTTCCAGTCCAATAAGTTTTCATAGACATGTTTCATGTGAAGCAGTAAAACACAATTCCCTTCTTTTTTTTTTTTTTTTTTTTGCTACAAATAATTTTGAATTTTAGTCATCAACTATTAATTATTACTTATTTTGTAATTTTCTTCCTCCAGGGTAGGCTTTCAAGGTGGTTAAAACTCAGCAGGATTTTTTGTCCATGTTTTAGCTTCCTTTCCCATCTAAAGCAAATGAGAACAAAAGATGCATGTAATTCATTACCAGTCTTAGGATAAGACTCTAGAAAAGAAACATTGCCATGTTTAGCTGCTGGCAGAAGAAGTTTATGTAAATCAGTGATGAAGCTCAGTCTTGGAGAGAAGGTGCTCAGAAGGAAATGTAGAGATGAAAAAGGGCAGTACAAATTACTCATCCAGAGGGATCTACAGCTACTCAAATACAAACAGGTGAATACTTTGGAGTGATCTTTCAGCAAAATTGTGGGTAGGCAGCAACATTTCCTAAGAGGCATATTCAGAGTTGCATTCCAGGGAGGAGTACACATGTAGGGCAATGCAGGAAGAGTGTAAAGACTAAAAACATTCTATTGAAGGTCAGGATAATCTATTTTAGTAACACTTGCACTCATTTAAACTGCAGTGCATTTGTTGGCAGATGAAATTTTGGGTCATCTATTGTCTAAATGAAAAAAAGTTTTCTCTTGCAGACATTGAAATATCTTGTTTCTATATGACAATGAAGGTAATTTCCTGTAATATTCACTATGGTTACAATCCTTACCTCATAATGATTTTTGATAAGTCACCTTAAAAAGTCTATATTTACTATGGATTTTACTGACTAAAGGAAAATAATTTTAAATTTAGCAGACTACCTCAAGTACGCCACCCTCCCCTTTCACTCCTACCAACCTTATGCTTATTACTATGAATCATTCTCTTTGAAGAAATGATGCATGATCTGTGTTGATTGTTGTGTTAATATACATTGCTGGTGTTGTTATAATTTGGCATATTTAGGTTCAGTATCCCATCTTTGCAAAAACTGACATGAAAGCTCAACATTAAACATTAATGAGATGTGTAAGCTTACCAGAAATGTTTGGGGATTTTTTTAGTATATTCCTGTGCAATGAATAAATATGAACAGCTAAGAACAATTTCTTGATAACTCAAAACAAAGATAACAGTCACCTGCTTATATATTCTGGTTCTATATTTTCATGCATTCAAACACTATCAGACAATGGATCATTAAACAGTTTTAGAAATTATCAGAATTGAACTGATTTGAGTTGAGAAATGTTTTTGATACCTAACAAAGGTAGATGATCTAGCTTTCAGGGGTTTGTCCATCGCTGTTTTCCATTGGCTTGGGCTTGGGGACAGGTAGAAAACTGTGAGGAGCATCCACCATCCTATCTTTGTCCTGGCGGCCACACAGAGCTAAGATGAGGTGGTGAACAACTTTTGTGTGTAAAGCAACTTCTCTTTTTTTTATACACTTTTGTTATTAATATTGCAACTGTTATTGCATGTTTCTTTTTCCATTGTGCTTTGTTTTCAGTAAATTCAGTAAATTGTTATCTCAACCCCTAGTCTCTTTGTCCCTCTCTTGCCAGAGAGGACGGGGGAAGGAAAAGGGCTTATCCCAACAGAATGGCAGATGCATATTTTTCCACAACTGAAGCAGAGGTTGTTGGTAGCATGAGAAAACTAGGAAACTTGGAAAGTTGCTCCAATAAATAACCAACCATTTACTAGAGCATATTAAATATAAACTCTAGTATAATCCTATAATAGGCTAAAATAAAATATTTAGAGATTCCCATAAGACTGGGATTACTCAGTGCAATCAACATAATTGTACGCTCACTATCATGCCAAATCAATCAACCATCTAGAGCTAAAGCCTAGTCACACAGCCACCCCGTTAACTTTACAGAAAGTCTCATGACTCTTAATCATCTAAAGTAGGATAAATTTTCATTTTAGTGCAGAAAACTTTCTATTTTGGAAACAATATTAGCAGAGTAGACAAACTCGTATTTTCTTACCAATGAAAGTCTAATGACTTTCCTAAGATTTTTGATTTTTTATGCTATTGGGAGACCTGATATGCCACTTTGTGACTAATCAACAAACTCCTGCAATGAAAGAAATCTCAGTAGAAATGGGTCAAGGTGATGTGTCCAAGAAGCTCAGGGAGTAATGCAAAGAAACGAACCTAATCTCAATGCAAAAGGGACCAGAGGGTGGCCTTTCTTTCAGATAAACCACTATCAGCAGTTGAGTTGGTTAACTGGTGGTGTAAATGTTTCTCCCTGTGTCCCTTAAAAGTGTGTCTCCCTGAGTCAGACAGACCACCATGAAGGGGAGTGAATATGTTCCTCAGCCCAATACAGAGTAGAAAACCAAAGCAGGTTATTTTTCTACTTGTACAAACAAAGTAAAAGAATTTCTAAGAGAGCGAAGGCTTCAACCCCAGGAGTCAGAGGACTCCCATGCCTCCTAACATCAGGCAATAGGAGGACACCTGGTGGATGAAGGGGAGTGGAAATGGGTTCCTACTTGGGGAGGTAATAAAAATTCCTCCTGACCCCCGTCACCTACCCAGAATAGGTATGAGGGCCTGGATGAGGAGGGTCAGCCAGATGACGTAGAAGAAAATAATCTGCCCAGTGAGCCTCCCATTTCTTCTTCGTCTGTTGAACAGATCTCTACCTCCAGCATTACAAAGAAAAGAAGGGTAGTCGTGGTAGGTGACTCCCTTCTGAGGGGTATAGAGGGCCCTGTGTGTCGACTGGACCCATCCCACAGGGAGGTCTGTTGCCTCCCTGGGGCTCAGGTACGGGATATTACTGAGAGAGTCCCTGGGCTGATTCAGCCCTCTGATTATTACCCATTGTTGATACTCCAGGCTGGCAGTGATGAGATTGAAAAGAAGAGTACCAGGGCAATTAAAAGGGGCTTCAGGGTACTGGGTCGAGTGGCCTGTGGCAGGAGCACAGACAGTGTTTTGCTCAGTCCCTTTGGTGGCAGTGACAAATGATGAATGGAACAGGAGATCCCACATTATCAACATACGGGTCAAGAGCTGGGGTCATTGGCAGGATTTTGGGTTCTTTGATCATGGGGCAACTTTCACGGCACCTGGCCTGCCGGAGCCAGACGGGCTCCATCTATCTGTTAAGAGCAAAAGGTTTTTAGCCCATGAACTGGCAGAACTCATTGAGAGGGCTTTAAACTAGGTTCGAAAGGGGAAGAGGATGAAACTGGGCTCTCCAGAAGCAAGCCTAAGGATGGTAAGCCAGAGTCAGGGGTGAAATCAGCAGCCCAGCTGAAGTGCATGTGCACTAATGCAC
>VZTA01028619.1:0-29380 GCA_013398855.1 Mohoua ochrocephala
ATTTGTCTCAAAGCAGGACACCTGCACAGCCTGCAGTTGTGCTGTGTGTTTCAAACTGAGGTTTGAAATGACTGGATGAGGTTCTTTGGCCTGAGACATGCAGGAGGCCAGACTGGACAATAATAACGACATCACAGTCCTCCTTTCTGACCTTAAAGTCTGTGCCTCAGATGACTGCACACCAAGATTATTGTGTAATTCTCTCTACTGAATTGATAGAAATAAACCTTTGTTTATTGTTGTACCTGTTCTTTCCTCATTCTAAGGCTTCCCTCTTTCTCCTGGCAGATGTTCTGTGCCTGCCTTCCTGCCATAAGGAGGGACCGAGACAGTGACTCTGGTCCACTGCTTTTACCTGCAGTCTTCATCAAAGAGCAAGACTGTCAGTCCATATGGCACAAGCCATTTCTATTTCACCTAGGTCCAGCTTGCACACCCAAGCTGCAGGCTAACCCACTGGAAAACAGATGAGGACTGAACACTGCTGCAGAGGTCATTGGGATTCTGTGGCCAGGAAGCCTTGAAGAGGAGCTAATTCCCAGTACACAGGTCTGTCTTGGGATCATAGCACTTCTACTGCTATGAATTATCTAGACCTAGCTTCCCATATCTGCCCTATATTACTCTTAAAGAAGCTAAAAATGCTTGAGAAAAATATGGGATGGCAACTAGGATATAAAACTCCCGAATTGCTAGTTGGTACTGGACATGAAGAATAAAAAAATCCCTGCCTCTGGTGCTGAATTTAGCCCTTACAGGTTGGAGTTGTTTAAGAGTACATTTTAGGTGCTGTTTGTTCATGGTACTCTGCAGTGCCCTCCTCCTTGAAGCAAGGGTTGGATGTTCCTCTCTGCAGCCTCCCCAGCTGCCTTTGGCAGGCTCTCATGCACAAGTTTTTCACGAGTCTGGGACTGGGACACCAGCACAAACTGGTTAATAGTTACACAGCATGAGTGGAGTGCAGCTCTGGATGCAAGGTGGTAATCATCAGCATATATTATTTTCCCCCTTGCCCTGGTAATTAACATAAAATAACTTCAGGGCTCAGAGCCTGTTTCTGGCATTCAGTGCAACCACATTGCACAGGTTTATAATCTGCTCAAAGCTGCTGGTTTGAAACTCACAGAACACCATTCTTGCCATCATCACGTCAGGATCCAGTATCTAGCTGGCTGCAGTTACAGAAGAAATGCATGTTAGAGAACTGCAGAAAAGCATTAGCAAAGGTTTGAAAAGTTACTACTTGACCTCTATTACCTTCAAGAGACAGCTGGAGCTGAGCTTGTCAGAATTGCCATTTCCAAGTTTTGAAACAGAAGCACCAGAACCCCCTTAAACCATGTGTTTTACTGTGAAAATAACAAAATTCTCAGAATTAACTTCTTGTGCTATTTATTAACTAACTGGATTTTGAGAAGTTAGGGGTCACACATGCAACCTTCTATCTCCAAACATGCAGATGTTCTCAGAAAACAATAACACAGCGATTTCCTCAGTATCCCAGTAGTCCCAGAGATTCAGGAGAGTGCCAGAGAGAACAACTGGGCAGCAAATTAAACCGTTAACATCAACTGCGGCGTAGCTGCAGCTTTGCTAAGATACAAATCACAACAGAAACAACACAACCAGCAACGATGCACCTAAAATTGCTATGAGGAAACTCAGGCCTACATATAGACATACCCACACATGGCTTTGTTACATAATATAGATAGATTCTATTATATATTTATTAAATTTGTAATAGAATCTAGTTTATGAGCTATGTATATATATAGTATCTTCTTTATTATCTACATACTGACAACATATAATTATTTATATTTAGTATACAATTTAATTTTAATTTATATAAATAAAATTATTTTAAAGAAGAATGGTGAAATGCAGGAATCTAAATCAAGCTGTGAGGTATTTGGGCACAACCTCACAACAGATCTCAGTGCTTCCAGATCTATAACCACAATTACAAGAAGGCCTCTCCCTTGCTCCTCTGACTCGCAGATATTTGGCCTTTTTTTGAAAGCTGAGACAGGCATCTGCTGCAGAAGGAACAAACACTTGTATTGTATCAGTAACAGAGATGTCCTGTGTTACTTATCTTGCAGAGCACAGCACAAAGGCCAAAAGTTCCCACTTCTTTTCATGCTCATTGATCCAAGCTGAGCGACACGGCGAGGCAGGGTAAGAACTCCGAGGCAAGGGGCCACTTCACCAGCACCAAACCCAGCTCCACACCCACCGTGAAACCCCAGCTGCTGTAAACTGCTTGCTGTTATAACCATGTAAACGTGCCCACGTTCAATGGACAGTCTGCTGTCACCTGACCCACATCTACTGGCTGGCTGCTGCAGGCTAAAGAGCCCCTCACGCTCACAAAGATGAGGGTAATATAAAAGGCTTCGTGGTGCCAGAGTCCAAACGAGCACAGGCAATGAAATGCAGCATCTTTTAGCTGCACTTTGATAGAAAAGCAAATCTTTTCCAGCTCTGCTCCTGCAACATTTACCTTCACCAGTGTGAACATTGCTGCCTTTACAGGACATCACTGTGCTTATCCCAACTCCATCAGTCAGGAGGTTTTCTGCAGCCCCCTGTAGCAAGGGTAAACTTTTCAGGTTGGGATCATTCAGGTCTCTCTCATCTTTCTCAGATATCTTCCTAGGCCATATTTTGCATAAATACACGCATTAGGTAAAGCTCAACCCCATAAGTTTTACACCCAAATCTTGTGCCAGTTGTGAAAAAGTTAATTCCCAGCCACTTTTACCTGCTTAGAGCCTAGCAGCCCTGGACACCAAGATGCACATTCTTATGGCTGGGACTTGTCTCTGTGTAGGCCTGCAGCCAGACCTACCTCAGGCTTTCATCTGCTCCCACACAAAACCCTGTGCCCTGAACTATCACAGGCAGTTGGTCTTCAAGCATTTTGCATGCAGGATGAATTCAAGACAAGCGGTGAAATTATGGAACAGAGTATCCTTTTATCCAGTTCGGGCAATAAAAATTCACTATGGGTAAAATAGTTATTTTACTTAGCATCCTACCACAGAGGAGAATTTTTCATGCTTTTCTCATCACTAGGTTTTTCTCACTTGAAACAGTATTAGACCCAGACTGTTTTGTAGACCTGATTCTTTACCATCACTAAGTAGATCAAACACTGATTTACTTATTTTCATAGGGTTTTTCAGCAATGAAATTAGTCTGATTTTTTTTTTTCCTCCAGCAAGCTTGACCTTGGAATCAACATCCTGGCTAGCAGTCAAGGTGACTTCATCATCACACAGAGCATGAGGATTCCTCTCTTTGCCTTCATGGCAAAAAAACACCTGCCATTTCATTGCCTTGCTGGAGCCTTCAAACTTCACTACAGACTGAGGCAGCCAGTCCTCTGAGGGGAGAAATGCAAATGAAATGCTCAAATCAAGTCAGGTTTTAAAGAACTGAATTTCTGGAGAGGGGTAGAGAGGAAGGAGAGAAGAAAGTGAGCACACGTTTTTTGTCCACTGTGACGGTGGGATGGTGGTGGGCTGAACAACAGAAAAGCAGCCAGAACTGTACAACAATTCCATGGCCACTAGGCCCTCAGCTTCCCCACTTCCACCAGCCTTCCTGATGCCAGCAGCCCCCTTGGGGAGTGGGCTGTGGGGCACCCCAGGAACAGGACAAACACACACTTTGTCCATGCTGCCCTTTTGCAAACTCCACACCTGGTGACAGGAAGACTCAGTGTATTTCATACTTCAAGTACCAGTACCTCTAAGGTACTGGAAGTGTATCTTATGTTTTAGGTATCTTATGTTTATGATAAGTGTATCTTATGTTTTAACTAATAGAACAGCCTTGCTTATATCTTACCTACTTTTTTACTTTTAAAAATTGTAAGGAATTGACTGGAATGTGTTTTTGTACTCATCTCACTAATAAATATACCAGTTTGTGACTGACTGAGAAAGAACTAGTAAGAAGGTTGCACACAAAGCTTTTACTGAAGTATCACCTTCACTTTCAGCCATATACAGGACATAAAGTCCCATAAAGCCAGGCATATACAGCAACCCTTTTGTCTTTGACTTTCCTATGTGATGCAAAGTTACGTATGGACTGGGCATCCCTCATTCTCTTCGCTCAGATGGAGACAGCCCCAGTGACAGCAGCCTATACCAAACCAACCAAATAGAAATATCCAGCACGTACTCCATCTTGCCTATTCTACCTTTCTACCAAAAAGTGGTTTCCAAACTCAAAGGTACAGAGAAGCAGAGTATTCTAAAATAAAAATGGCCAGACAGATTTGTGGTAACTTCATTGTTTGAAAAAAAGAAATAGCTCTACTTATCCAGAGTAACTACTACTTCTCCACAAATCCTTTGTCTAAAATACTGAGCTAGCACCTACCATGCTGCTTTTTATAAACTTGCCCAGAAGTCTAACCCAGCTTCACTGAACCCCCAAATAATGCTCTTTGCAGGTGACACATGCATATGTTTCTTACGGAAGGGACATACGCCCTCAGCGAGGCTTAGGAAGCCCATTCTCACAAAACAGATTTTATTTCCCACATATTTTTACATTCACCACCTGAGAGAAAACACATTAAATATCTCCCAGGTCTGAGCTATCAAGACACTAGGGAATCACTTTTCATCACCAAACTGGGTAGCTACTGACCTTCCTCAGCTTGGGTTGAACAGCTTCCAACACATTGCAGGTGCTTCCTCCTGGAGCTGGGTACTGTTTTAACTTTTTGTGTCCTGACATATCAGCTTGCTTTATGCACTGTGAAAGCCAGCTTTGTCATTCAGGAGTTCCCATTCTCCATGGCATGACTGGCACCACTCTGCTTTCTTTCTCCTGCTTCAGAGATTACCCAGAGTACAAATGAGGAGCAAAGAGCTACAATGCCACGTAGCACATTTTTCCACAATCAGGATTGTATCTGAATAGAGCCCTACAAGGTCAGATATAAGACCCTTAGATGGTTAAAATCTGCTAGTGAGCCATCCTGTGTCATGTCTTACACTCTCTCTGCATTCCTGTTCAGTAACAGTGCAAAGCACAACGCAAAGAACGCATCCAGCACACTGGATCTGTGTCCTGGCACTCACTGAAACAGAGAGGGGCACGTAGAGCTGGGCCTGCCTCAGCTGAACACACTGTTATGAAAATTTCTGCGTGGAAATTCAGGGAAGGCATCCAGCTTCTCCCACAACATAACTAGTTCCTAGATCAGCTTAAGCTGACGTGGCACGTGAATACCTCCAACAGGTACATAGTTGCATTTGGCTCTAACTTCAGGAGCCTGCACATGTCAGCGCTGTGTAAAATCCAAGTGTGATTTTTTTTTGGAATTGGAGTTGAACAAAATGTTAGTCTGCCTAATCCTTGAGTTTGTTCTGCTTTGGATCCGTTCCCTGCGGCTCAATTCTGAACAGTGAGTTTGAGTTGCATCAAAAAGATCGAGATGGAAGCTTGAAGGCTTCTCTCTTACCAGCTGAATCTGCTGCAGATGTTCTACCACTGGTCAAGTCCTCGGTATTGAGTGACTGCAGGTCTGTGTAGGAGGGAGCAATGCTTGGGCTGCTGGTGTCCTCTGAGTTGGTTGTCCAGCTGCTCTCTGAGGCACGGGCTTGCCTCTCGGAAGAGTTGGAAGAGGGGGAAGTCCAACTGGGTGCTTTTGATGCAGACACTGGGTGCAGAAAACAGGTATTGGTTAGACACATATAGGGCAATCTGCCCCAAGATCACAACTATTCCAAAGACATGCCAGGTCAGTGTACTGGGACTCTGTAAATATAAATTCCAACATCCACAGCAACACAATTGTTTTAGAACAAACACGGAGCAACTGAACTAGTGCCTGGCACCGTTAACCTCCAGCAGAACTCAGCTGTCTGCCTTAGATCCCATGCTGCTGGTAGCCATATGCTTTCCTGTTGCTCGAGTATTGGAGAAGCTGTGACTTTTCAGAACAAGATCTCATGTTTCTGACACTGCTGACAAGACCTGAATATGTTTGTTGTGCAACACAGTGGGGTTTTCACAGTACCACAGATTTTTTTAAAGTGGTTTTATTGTATTTAATTAAGCATTCCCTATCTGTGACACCCACTCAAATGCAGTCATCAGCTCAGGAATGCTCCACATGGAGGGGGAGTATAAAAATAACCTGAAGTTCACCTATTGATGTGCACTACGAATGGCTTTTGTTTCTGAACATGCGGAATGGAGAGTCCCAATCTGAATACACTACATAACATTTCTGCTCAGTGTACACCAAAAATCCTGTTCTACTCACTTGCCAGACTTGCATGTCAAACAGTCAAGTCCTGCCTAACCATCACCCCAAGTTCAGAATGCAATCATACACATCCACTGCTAGGAGTTTGTGTTGTGTACTCTTTGTATTGCATACTCTTTGCCCACATCACTTGAATGCTAGGAACAATGGGTGACTCTAGTGAGGAAATAATACTAATTAAAAGAAAGTTATGGTTAAAGAGTCTTCCTGAACTGAGGAAAAGTGTACAGGTAGAGACTAGTTCTAATTTAACAGCAGCATAATAGCTGTTTTCTAAGTTGGTACCTCAGCTGTTAAACCAACAGAGATCTTGATGCACCCCAAATCTTGCAGTTACTGAACAACTACTGACAAAGAGATTCTCTTCTCAGCATGTCATAAATAAACAAGCCTTACTAGGTTGACAGATACTTTGGAAAAAAATGAAAAACTAATGTTAAAGAAGATTTATCTCTCTCCATCCAAGTGATGTGATGGGGCACTGCCTCATCACGGAAACCTTGTTGTGTGCACAGACAGAACATCCAAACGGTGCTCTCTGCCTTGCCTCTTTAGAAGTGTGAATTTATTCTGTGTATCTGCACTGGTGTTTTTACATGTGTACAGCTGTGAGCCTACACACTGAGTGGCTTCTGAGCAGAGTCATCCCTAAGGATGAGGAGCTGAAAGTCAGATCTGTCTCCTCACTGCACAGGTTGACAGCTCTTGTGTTACACACACAACCAAAGCTCAGCCCTCCTCCCTCCAGTGACTGCACGCTGTGTTGTGCTCGATGCCTGGAGAGAAAGGATGATGAATGTATGATTATAATCTGTCAGTCCCTCTCTCAGTCCTTTTGTTAAATGTGGCAGGAGGCACCTGAAAAGCCATCCTTAAAATTTCACCTGAAATTGCTTTGACAGACAGAGCACTTTATTTGGACGTAGAGGACGAGCTGGAAAGCTGAGCTCTGTGCGTGGATCACTAACAGGAGGCAAGTTTTTTTTTTTAACTTTGTGTGCTTTATATCCTAGAAACTGTGGAATTATTTTATAAAAAAAAAGAGATCTTAGCTTTGCAGTATTTTTTTGTTTTTAGTCAGGCGCAGCAACATGAAAAAACAGACTAATTTAGAAACATAGAAGATATAATAACTCATATACTGCCGACTAGTTTTGTGCTTTCCAAACCCAATTTTTGTCTAGGATGGCAACTGACTGGACTGGTGCTGCCAGATACTTCTACATAAGGGCAATTTTATTCCAGGTAAGTTGCACCATCTTGAAAGAATAGAATTGTTTGGTTTTTTCCTAAAAACAGTCTTGTACTTTGGGAAATCAAAACCACAGACAGCTTTTTCTGCAACAGATGTTCTTTAAATTCCTACTACAGTCAACTTCTGCATGTGACTGTTCTAGGTTCCCCAACACTAACCCTTGAAACTATCAAAAGTGCATTTTCCTCTATGCTGAGCCCAGAGACTATCTGGCAATCTCAAAAAGCAAGACAAGCAAAAGTAAACATCTACACATGTTTAAGATCTCTCTTCAGATGCTTCTGCTGCTGCTTTTCAGATTCCTGGAAGTACTGCAGCCAAATTCCTAAATGAGGCAGGGCTTTTTTTTGTAGAAATTTTGAATTCAGGCTCCAATGCCAATAACTGGAGAGTCACAGCCCATTTGTTGCAGGAATTTCTCAGAAGTCTGTTTATGTTGAAAGACCAGTGCCAGAACTATCCCTAAAATGCAAATTCTGTAGCATGTGTTGGATACTGAGAATCAACTCATTGTTTCCCAAACTGAAAAACGTTTCCTTCAACACGCGTTTTATTTTTCTTGACATGTTTGTTCTTAAAACAATGGATTGGTTTTTAATATGCAGATTTGCCTTGAAGCATTAATTCCTCTTTGGTGTTTTGAGGACCTGTTCCTCGATCCCTAGACTGTATTACAATAAACCACGTTAGCATCATTTCCTTTCTTATCACATAGGACTTTGGATTTTTCTGATTTTAGGATAGCATCCCAGTTTCTAGTGACAGGTGTAGTTCCCAGCTGCTGATCTTGTGTTGCAAACATTGCCTGCTTTCAGAGAGAACAGCACAAAGTAGTTAAGCTCAGATATGCTGTTGGATAGCCTCTCAAGGGACGTGGTAGGAGTCCAAGATATTTGAGCCATTTGAAATCAGACAAAGCTCTTGGGAAGAAGTGGGAGTGGCTGTGTGTGTGTAGGATGGATGATGTAACAGATCTTGCCTTGGTCTAATTTTGGTGCTTTGCTGAATACCTCATTGAATTGAAGAGTGCAGCTAACACTGACAGAACATGAGACTGTGAGCTGGAGGCCCATTGTGTAACAAATGCAAATGTTTTGTCACCCGCTGGCTGCGAGCATTTACGGATTGTGTGGTGTTTGTGATAGGAACATTTGGGTCAGCCTAAAAATCTCACTTTTCACTCTGGCAGCAACAGTTTGACTAGGCTGATAATAACCATAACAAAAATCAAAATTCTTCTTTTCCCAAAAAGGAAAAGCAAAAGGAAAACAGAGAAGAGGACACCACAACACATCATTTCGGTCACTAAATATTTTCTGTGGTCTCACTCAAGAGTTTTTGCTGCTCAAGGAGAAATCCACATGATTTGGCAGCTGTCAGTTAACTATACATAAACCCCAAATGCAGAAATATTTTGAAACAAACATTTTGCTTAGCATTTACTCTGCCTGAGCCTGGTAGAAGGAAGGGTTTACAAAAACATCCTAAATAAAGATGGTTTTCACTGTGAGGCTTAACTATGGGTGCTTTTCATTTCTGTACCTCAGATTTTGACCTTTCTTCTCATCTTCTATATTCTTTGCTTGTTTGTTCAGCCCTGTTTCTTGCCATCAATCCCCCTGATCTCTGCTCCCCCGATAATGTCTTCACTTTTCCCAGAACAACAAAGGCCCAGCATCAGCCTTGGTTTCCTTTAAAATGTATTTCCTGTAGGATAACCACTACATTCTAGCTGTCTTTATGTTGCTATTTTTTTAGACTGTGAGCACTTTGAGACAAATATTTGTTTTCAGGGGAACCTGCACCAAAATACTGCAGCCCTAATGTCAGAGTAAAACAGCATCTCTCTCTCCTAGGACCCATCCTCTTTGCTCTCATGGCACTCTGGAAATCCCACTTTGCAAGCCCTTTTCAAAACATATTTCCAGGCAGCCTGGCCATCAGCCTGGGTAATTATCCAGTCAGCTGAGCAGCTGCTCGAGCACAGACAGACAGACAGACAAGACAGACGATTTCCTAACAGCGCTGGAGCCCTGACAGGAACACGACTGGGGGTGCTGAGCCTCCAGGACGTTGCTCTTCACAGCTGCCTGCACAGGAAGCAGATTTCAAACGCGTCCGTCCTTCTCACACCAATCCTTCTGTTTGTACTTGGCCTTTGTGCTCTTCCCCCCCACCCCAGCCTGGGTATTGGCTATTGTTCTCATGCAGAACGTTTGCTACTGGAAATGAATAATTGCTGTCACCACGGGCTTTCCACCGAGTGTGTCAGCGTGCACGACGTCTCCAGCTTTGCTGCCGCCCAGAGAAAGAAATCGTGACCTGCACAATAATGGAGAACATCTAGGCTGAAGTTTATCCTACCTCTTGCTGTCAAATGGCCCTCAAGGTAAAGGGCCAGAAACAAAGAGCTGTCATTTCTCCTTCCTTTTAGAGGCTGTCAGCTGCACTGGTCTGGATTTTTATCATACAGGGTCCGGAATAGGGGTGGGACCAGCTCACAGGCAAGCATTTAAAAATATCCTTAGGAAACACCTCCTTAGGGCTCCTATATAATTCATAGAATAACAGCTTCCCGTGCAAGAATTACATGGAGTACATCCTGGTCTGAGTGCTAGGGGAGCCACCCTCCTCCATGAATCTCAGTCAAATGCCAAAGTCAGTGTGTGAATATCCTCCCTCAGTGATAGGGATCACACAGGACAAGCCTCTACAGGGGCACAAATGAGTGTCTTCTTCAAAACTGCTATGCTCTTGGAAAGGCTACTCTCCTCATCTGGATATCCTAGACCTGTGCCTGCAGACTAGTGTCCCCTGTGACTGAAAACAGACACCAAAGGCAGTGCTTTGGCTAAGCACACACCTTAAGACTGGGCCACATGCCTCTAAGGGTAGGACATCAAGTAATATACCATAAAATTCATTTTATGGAAGTCTCTTTCTTATGATTAGCTTTATTAAGGTTGAGCAAAGATTTTAATTTTTCATTTGAGAAGGTGCATTTAGGAGTTTTTCAGTTAACAAGGATATAACAACATTAGGAAGGAAACACCAAGTCAGAGCAACCAATAGCCCCGTTTGAAAAAGTATGGGGCTGTATGAGTAAGTGTAAGGATCACGTAGCCATGAAACCATAGAGAGAGGTAGAGCACCTCAGTTTTACACACCTACACTTCATGGGTGCTCTTCCTTCTCTTCACATCATAAGGATCAATAAGTATTTACAACTATTAACCAACAAATAAATATAAAGAGAAGAAAGTCAGAGAAATCTCTTTTAGCCTGAAGATTCCCCTACTTCTGCACAGAGGTCTAACCACTGTCTCAAAAGGACTAGTCTGTAGCACCCATCCAAAGAGCTGATGGAAAACCAGATGGGGTTTACCCAAAACCCAATCTAAAGTTGACAATCCAAGTTTTCTGACAGAAGTATTATTCATGTTACAAGGAATATCTGATGGACTCTGTGACCAGAGGAAAGCTATAACACTTTAAACTGCTGTAATAACTAGCAGTCATAAAATGGAATTAATAAGAGAGAATGTCAATTTAAACACGAAAAAGTGAACTATTCTTTTCTTGGGCAATTGCTCCACAACCTCCTGCAAGGAAGGACAGAAGTCTGTTCATGCAGAAAAGCTAGAAGCTCACACAGCCACGTCAGTTAGCATAAGCTGATGAGGCAAGGCAGAGGATTCACATGCATGTTTGAGGTATGTCAGAAAGAACTGCTACATTTGAAGAAAAGTGTATGCAGTGCTGGAATTAAGGTGAACTTCTGATGTCTTTGAAATTCTGCAGCTGCTAAATCATAGCATCAAAAGAGAGCAGAAGGTACCAATGAGCACTGGCACAACAGTTGTTGGGATCAAGAAGCTTCTGGCAAAAAACATATGGGAATTGTGAGCAGGTAAAGACTGGGATCACAGAGGTGATCACCATTCTTTCAGCTCCAGACTACAAAGGCAAATATGGCTCAGACTTTTTTGATGGCTGTTCATACCTCTATATAAGAAGTGTCACCACTGGAAACACCTCTGTGCTCTTTCCCTGTGAATGCATTTTGGCAATCTCCAAGATCTAGTCGAGACACAGGTGGAGTGAATCACAGAAGGCTTCCATTTGCTTTACAAAACGAAAATATTTCTTGTTCAATCCATAAGAACAGTGTGAGCCCTTTTTGAAACTCTGATAACATTAATTTGGTTAAAACACAGTACAAACTACTCAAAGTTCAACTTTGAGAAGCCAAAGAGCAAGGCAAAAATCCTGTATGCTCTCATTGTACTTTGTTATCTTACTGGAACAGATCTTTCCACTGCTTTTGCCTCACCTGTTTGGGGGTGGGCTGATGAAGCACTGGTCCATGGTGCATCTTCAAACTGAACCCAAGCACTGCTGGATGATGACAGATCAGTGCTGGGACACACATGGTTACCAAGCACAGCAGAATCCACATTGGGTTGGTCAGCTGCCTCTTCCAGCTCCGTGCGGAAAAGGTCTCGAAATTCTCCGTTCGCATTGTGGTTCTCTTCTGAGGATGTGTCTGAGGAATTAAAACATTTCACTGGAGGATCCCCAGTGCTACCTAAAATAGAGACAATACAGAAAGATTTACAGAATTGACCGTTATTTCATTGCTTTTTATTGAAACATCTAAAATTCACCATTAAATGTAGGAAGTTTTCCTTCACCTAATGCAGTTTTTCATTGACACTGGGCAGTCTTGCACTTGATCATAATAGGTGAGATTTCCTCTGTGGTTGGTTGGATACTGTCTTGAATTTTGAAGGGCAGATCCAAAACCTATAGTAGATCTACATTACATCACATGAGGAGAGTAATTTGCCTTTTAGACCCAAATTCTCCTATTCCATAGGGGTAGCAGGAGATAATTCCATCTCTGCACAAACTGCTTCCATGTAGAAGGCAAGCTCTCCAATGCTAGACACGTGACAATAGCTGGTCTAAATCAAACCAAGAAAGTCTTAAGTTCCAAAGGAAATCAGAGGGCTTACCTCGTGGGTTAACAGGGAGGAGCAGCTCGTCAGCGAAGGACACCCACTCAGACTGGTGGGAGGCAATGACACTGGTCAGAGATGTCATGTTCGCAGCAGGTCACTCATCTTCACTCGGGGATCGTAAGGAGGGGGAAGCCGAATGGGAGAGGAATGGTGAAGATGAGCCAAGAGAGGGAAACGCCTCCTTTGCACTTTCTTTTCAAGTGCTGTTAAGACAAGAAAGAAGTAGGTCATGTCTTTTCGAAAATTAAATGGGAAAAACTACTGCCACCATTTTTTATAAAGCAATTTATGTACCACAGTCACAGTACTGCCAAAGCACTACCACCTTTGAGACAGGAACGTCACCTGTGTCTAGAGGAGGGCTACACTTGAGCAATTCCTTCCTAGAAAGCAACTGAGGGTCTCCAAACATCTTCATGTTAAAACAGTCCATCACCAAAACCAATATTTTAGTCCTTACTCAAGGAGCCATGCCTCTCATAACCCCAGCAAGAGCAGATGAGGAGATTCTCCCAGATTCAGCAAACTTAGATTGTGATGCAACTTAATCCCCACTCCAAGCTGTCAACATGCCTTTGCCCACCTTGCTGCTTACAATGTCTAATCCCTCTCCAGAGCGAGCAATAAATTGCACGTTTCATTATCAATAACATCTGTGTAGCTGATTCTGGAATGAGGATGGGTGGCCAATGACTGTTACCATGGTCTGGGTATAGAGAGATGCCCTCTCATCTAGCTGCACTTTCAAGTCTGCTGCTTGACCGGAACTTCACACTTTAATTTTAAAAAAACACCTTAGACCTTTGTCTGGAGTTAAGATTTTGCTGTAGCTCGGCAAATGTTTTCACAGCTGTGGCAACTGAATTTAGTAGGCCCTCCAATGGTGTGCACCCCACACAGACCTGGGAACCTGCTAGATGGAGTGGAGAACTGCAAAGTGCTCTGGTTGTTGGCTAGTGACTGGCAGGGTCAGGTCCAGGCAGAGCAATTCTCTCTGACAAGCATCCATGACCACCTCAGATTTGCAACCACTTCAAAACTCTCAGAAGACTCCTCCTAGGGAAGCATGCTAATTCTGTCCCCAATTTTCTCAAGCATTGAAGCTCTTGTTGCCATGGTATTGAAGTACTTGAAAATACTGAAGCTCAGACTTGACTGTTTGAAAGAGCTTTGAGCAGCATTTCTTGGCCTCCTGTCTCTCACCTAGCTAAAGGGCTTTTCAGGGTGAAACTTCACGTTAGTGTACAAGGAAAGATATTTCACTGAGACTTCTCTTCACCCTCTATTAACAACATTTGGGCCTAAAAAGCAGACATACTTAAATGCATTCAATCTTTAAGTGTTTTCTGAAGGAGGCAGATCATCAAGTAGCTTCCAATATGATTATTCTCCTCAGGGCCACGAGGTCATTTGTCTGCTGAAGACAGAGCAGCAAGCAAGCAAGAGCTGAAAACTTCAGAAGTCTGGAAGTCACAAACCTGCCTGACAACTGGAGAGAATCCACGTTCAGTGTCTGAAGATGAATCTTTTTGAGCAGAATTGAATGCAAAATGTACAGTTTCCTGCAAACACAAACAAAGCATGCCTGGAGATAATCCTGATGATTAAGTGCAATCTGCCATAAGGCTGATCCCCTTGCCATAGACTTTCCAGAGCCTATGGCCCCCTGGCCAGTCACCCTGCACATTTTTCCCTTATTACACAACCAATTCCCTGCTGCAGGAGGAACAGCAGCGCTTGAGCCCCTTTCCCCCCACTGCCACGGCAGGACGCCTGTCTCCATGCAGTGGGGGCAGGTACATTTGCCTGCCTGGCACAACATCTATTTTGGGTGCTGTTAATAGAAATTACAAAGCTAAACATAGAGGCAAGCTAAGAGGGAAAAAAAAAATCAGATGTTTATGGTCACTTGGATGCCATATGAGGGAAGGAGAGGATGACCTTGGCATCTTGTTTTCCTCATGTGACCAATTAAGCTGTTTGTTTTTGGGCTTGTTTAAATATCTGTAACTAAGTTTTCTTTTCCCAGACAACTGGATACTGACCTGCCCTTTCTCCTGGAAAAGTCCTGGCAGAAGCATGAAGTGGCAGGAAATGGAAAAAGAAAACAGTTCAGCTTGCCCTTGGTGCACAGAGACTGCAGCAGAGCTCATTTTTTAATTAATTTTTTTCTTTTTAATTTCAAGGGGGGAAAATATATGACAGGAGGCAAGGAAATGGATTGTTTCAGGCGTGCTGATATGTGGGGGAATTATACCATTATTTTAAGATGGGTTTCCTCTAGTACCCTACTGCCCTGTGACAAGCATAATTCTTAAAATCCACTTAGTTCCAGACAGCAAAACTAGCACTCCAAAATGGACAGCGAACACTGTAAGCCCAGAAAAGCATCAGAGTACTGTGCACTGAAGGTTACACAACTTCCCCATGACTGGAATTTTCTAGAGACTTCCAAGTTTGGTAAATAAAAGAGATTGCGTTGACTTATCAGGGTTATCACAGCCTTTAGACAGGCAGCCTGAAAGAGAGGAAAGGCAGTCTGAGTAGCTAATGACTTCAAAGATGTTCAGAATAGAGGCATTTTGAGGATGCATATGTTAGGTTTTTTTTTAAAAAAAGGAAAAGATAGAATTTTGCATTCTTTCAACATTCACAAAAAAGCCTCAATTCCCCCCCCTTGACCTAAATGTCTGTACAGAATTATGGATCATGGATAGCTAACACCTGTGCAGACTATGTGGGGAAAAATACTTCATCCACAAATTATTTTTCACCTCTCATTCACTCTCCAAAACCCTCCTTCAAGAAAGACCTAAACCCATCCCAATGTGAACACACGAGCCTCAGCCAGCACAATACCAGTGCCACTGTGCATTCAGTTAACATCACGATGCTGCAATTTGCAGAACTACTACAGAGGTAAATATCTCCAGAAAAACCATTTAAATCGTGGGTAAACCTGGATCCTCTGTGTAGCAAAGCAGCCAGCACCACTATTTAAACACTGCAGCAAATACTCTGCAACTGAATTTCTGAGTGCTCCCTCCTGTTCTTCAGACTTCTCAAACATCTCTGGCTATTCGCAGAGGAATGAATTTTGGAGCCTACAAGGACTAAGAACAAATGGATCCTTTAAACTCCAAGTGAACTACAGTTAAAGCAAAAGTTTATGCTGCACAGCCCAAACAAGAGCAGATGGAAACACATTTATTGGAGTGAGATATTACCAGGCCAGACCAGCATTACTTCCCTCTACATGAACAGGATTGTTTAGATTGTTACTTCTGGATTTGTGCACTAAACTTTTGGTGCTGAACTGATTTAAAAAAAAAAAAAAGTAAGCTAATTTATCAGATTTCTGGTAAAAAATTGCAAATCAGAAGTTTGCTTATTTGCTACTGTTACACAAGGTAAAGCAGATGTTATACCTGCTCACCCCAATGATTCTTACCATCAATTCCAAGGCAGTGACTTGACCATGAGGCAAAAAAACCCTCTAAGAAGCCGAAATTTCTGCTTCAGGTGCCCCTTTGTCACATTACAGTTTCACAGTGGTGCCTGTAAATCTGAGTGACAAGTAGGTGACAGTTATTTCCAGTTCTCCAACAGGCGGAGATCATAGAGCTGGAACAAAACTCCTCATCTCTTTAGTGCTCCTAATGTTTTGACAAACCACATTACACAAGCCCTTTTTAAAACTGATGAGGGTTCATTCTAAAATGACAAAACTGCTTTGATAACTAGAAACCTCTCCTTTCAAAACAATGTAAATTCACAGTCTACAGCCATTCCTTCTTGCGACATGATTACCCATCTGTCCTTTCGTACAACTCCACTCTAGCAACAGGTGAAAAGAAATATCATTGTCCCTCTCCCTTTATCTTGGTAAATCAAAAACGTGTATTTGAGAAAGACACAAAATTATCCCGTGCCAGAAGTGACACCCAGCACCTCGTACAACGAGCCCTCACTTTGGGTGGGACCTTTACACACTGTGTGAGCACAAACACCAACAGCAGTCATGCTGGTATGTAGAAATGTTTGTGGCTTTCATTGAGGTTTAGAAGTATCAGAAGTATCTGTAATGGATTTCAGAAGTATCTGTAATTGCGTGATGCTTTTGCAAACATTCCCTTCAAAGTATTTAATTACTCATGTGTTTGGACAGCAAACTCAAACACTGTTTCTCAGTAGACTTCAACTCTGCTTAGAAGAAACAGCTTAGCACAGTTAATAACTTTAAGCACTAAGGGTCATTTCTCCAATTGCTTCAAGTTACATCCATACGATGCAGGCTGCAGTCGGCTTTCTGATCACTACCCAGAGTCACCAGGTTACAGTTATATGGGAAAACAGGAGGAAAAAATCAGAATAAAAACACTGAGAATGAAATTCAGTTGTTTGCTTTCTTGTTTTCCAAATGTAGTATCAATAACAAGCTTGTGCTAAGTGTATAGACTCTCTGAATATATTGCCTTACATGGCAACACTATGGAAAAAAATCCTGTAATCCCTACAGCGATATTGTTTTTCTTGCTTGTACATTCCCCTACAATCCCAGGAGCTGGAACATTAACTCGTTACAGGAGTTTGTATTTGGTTTTGTAGGAGACCATTAAGGGAAAACAACTAGACAAGCTGTCAAATTCCACACAGAAGAGAAAAGAAACTAAGCCAAAGGGAGAGTAAGGAAAGCAAAGACTCTGCCCAGGGCTTTTCTTGTAACAATCAAAGCTTCCCTCTCACCAGGAAAGCCTCAAGGAAAAATAAGTAATTTTATCTTGACCGTGTGTTTGGCAAACCTGTAGAGATGAAACAATTGTAGTAGCATGAACTGAGGAATGATTGCTGCCTTGGGCAAATTTCCAAGGGAGAGAGAGCTCATGGCTCTTCCTCTTGGCTTGGCCTGTAACAAACACTGACCATCAGCACATCATGATCTGAATAATAAACAAACTCCAAATTGGAACTCTGCTCTTGAGCATCAAAACCAAGCCCCAAGTACTTCAAGGTGCAACAGCATAAACAAAACACAGTGCTAAACAACAGGAAAAAAACCAAAACCAATGAACTTGAGAAACCCAGTGAAATAAAGGAACTGGATTTGGATATCGCTCTTACTGAAAAAAAATTTACCAACCTCTTCCTAAATGCCTGAGGTAAGATTACCTTATGAATGACCCAGATGATGACAGGAATAAAATCATATTTGGCTGATTATTGTATTCTTAATATTGATAATATTTTCTCCCAGTATACACCTCCACCAGCTTGTGAATTGCCCTGAGAAAGTCTCTGGTAAAACTGTTCTAGATCCTAGACCAGTTTTACTTACTCTGACACATGCTTTTATATGAGCTCCATGACTTCAGACGTAGTTTAAGAAGCTCAGTCACTACCTGGTGCACATAACGCTCACACTAAAGCTCTCAATGGGAAAGGAAGATTAGGGCCCAAAGGGAGACAAATGGACATGCCTTATGAAACTCCTGCAGCCTCTCTGGAAGAAAGGATGGCTCTTCCCATGATGGATTACACCAAAGTGAATGGTAACAGAAGTCTTGACAGTGCTGTGTCTGCAGAGCCAGGGCAAATGCACTTTGTGCCATCACAAGGTAGGTCATTACTACTGTCCCCTGGTGATTTTAGACAGAGGTGAGTGGGGCAGAGCGTGGTACTGAAGGTGACTGGAGCCACCTGGCACACTGAATAACAAAACAGCAAACTGAGGGTCTTCCTGAGCCCAGGGCCCAGTGCAGGCACACTAATGACCATTCCCAATTACTCCAGTAGCTACAACGTGATCTGCCTAAATGCACACTGCAAGCCCATGGCAGAAGCAGTGTTAAAGCTGAGGTGACCTGGAATGACCTTATTTTCTCCCAGCACAACCAGCACACATAAAACCATATGCCACAAACACACATCCCAGCTCTCCTGGAGGCTCACATTTCAGTGACAGTAAGAGAGGAGAGGCTGTACAGGATGCATTGGTAAGAAAGTCATAAACATCTCCCTCAGGAATATTTGCGTCAAGGCTAATGTCTGAAAGGTCAACAGCTGCTGTTTTCTCTACACCAAAATTTATCTGCCACAGAAGCTCCTCTGTTTTCCATGGAGAGAGAGAGAAAACACCTAAGATGCTCTCCTGCAGGCAATACCAGCAAATTTAGGCAGTTCAGAAGGCAATAATGTCTCTCCTTCTGTCAAAGGCCATGCCTCAGAAACACCTCATGGATTATGGATGCCTCACAACAAGAGACAGAGATGCAAAGTCTGATGCTGGAGGAAAATTGTACACCCTCCTCTATTACTGTACTCCTAAAAACTTGAGAAATGTAGAAAGACACTGTGGAAGACCAACAGTGCAAAACAGAACAGGTTTGTTTTTTTTTTTTTTTATTAGAAGCAATATATAGCAGGCAAAAACCAAGGAAGGATGTGAGACAAAATATTTTGACAGTGATAGTTCACATCACCAGTCACATCAGGAAAATAAAGGTTCTGCATTTCAGGACTTTCAATACAGCTCACTCTGGGTACATGATTCATTCAAAGTGCAACTGAAGCCTCCAGGCATGTAATTGCATGGGAACTTGAAGGACAACTTCCCAAACTGCCAACCTTTCAACTCAAACTAGAATCTGAGGCAACAATCAGTCAAGTGCTTCTCTTACCACATAGAGCAACAGCGCAATAAAACTAGACTGGGACAAGATCACAGGAAAGAGGCAATGTGTCAATTTGGTTAGCAGAACATTTGCATCTCTAAAATCTGGCACTTTTTCCCCCCCAGTCAGTATTGTACAAACAGGAGAAAAAATAGGAGAAAAGCCACTAATTTATGGGTTTTCTTCCCAAAGACTAGAATAGTTCAGATCAAGTTTTACTTTGTTCAGCAAAGTTCTGTTGGTAATAACAGCAGGTAACAGGAAATCTAAATGCAGTAAGGGAGGAGAGGTTGTTGCCATCCCCTTAGGAGAGGGTAGGTACGTGGTCCTTACTACTCTTCCTTGTTTTCTCAAGGCCTCCACAGGGCAGAAGTCCAAAGCAGCACCCTGATCCCAGACTTCCACACCTGTCCATTACATGTGGCACAGATTATTCTCTGCCTCAGGATGGTGAATTTGCAGTCGTCACAACTATTGCACAACACAGTACTATAAAATTGATGCTCAACAATTTACTGCATTTCAGGTATTCACTGTACAACCCAAAAACTGATCCTGCTTCCATCAGTAAAAGGAGAGCCAGCAGAATTCTTCCTCTGCCTCAAGTTTCAACTGCACAAATGAAATCACGGTTTTATTTTCTGATTACAAAGAAGTTAAATGCTCTAAGATGGGTGAAAACACCTTCACTGAAGATGGTGGGTACATGTATTTGCCATTGATCAGTATCAGTTAAACTCTCATTTTGACTAAGAAAGCTGAAGGAAGAGGGAAAAAAAAAATCCAAACCAAAAAAAAATCCAAGAAAGAAAGAAGTCAAGCCCTCAAACACTAGCCACATTCAAGACAGGAGAGGAACTGAATTCTGCAGACAGAGATGCTTCACTGGAGGCTGTATGCCTACAGAGAGGATGGGCATTGATCTGCCTGAGCTGTGAGTACGCACAGAACGGGAGAACAGATTCAGAGTGAGAGAAAAACACAGAATCCAACTGTGAAAGCATCGGGAAGACAAGGACTATTGAGGAAGTGATGCAGCCCTGAATGGAAGCAAAGAAGTTTTCTTGTGCTCAGTGTTGGCTCGAAGGGGGGATTAGGAACACTGAGCGAGAAAGTCATCTGTTCAAACCTTCTCTGTGTTTCCACGCAGCTAACAACTATTTATATATAAATAATTTCTCTGTAATTGTTATCTTTTATAACTTCTAATCTCTATCAGCACCACTGTTCCAATGAAAAGAGTTTAAAAAGGGATTTTAAAGAGGATCCTTCTTGATTGTTACAGATAAAGGCAACATCAAGATGTGAAATTGTCTCCCAGTTTAAGGAAACCCTGCTTGATTCTTTAAAGCCAGACAAAAAACAATGCTCTGGGAGAGGTATCACAGGGAACAAGCTTGCCCTAGCAGAAAATTCCTTCAATGACCCAACCGGTCTTTCCTCATTTCCAGTGTCTGGAGAGTCAAGTGCAACTTAATGTGATGCCAGGACACTGCAGCCCTTCAGGGCAACCCACGAATATCATGTTTGTTGTCACTCTCTATTTTAGACAGCCTAAATATAGGTCCATTAGACATGATGGTTCTATTCCTTTAGCATGGCTACTCCTGTTTCAAGAGAATGAAAAAACAGCTCCAGGAAAAAAAAAATGCTTGTGCAAAGATTGAATTTAAAGGTACCCAGTATTTTATAGAATATTACCAAAAATATATATGAAGGAGAAACAAAGTTCTTGAAAGTAAAATTCATACACAGTACAAAAGAGTATGTTTGCAAGGGTACTGTCTAATGCATTTGTGCCTAATTGTATTTGTTTAGTTGTCAAAACATAAGAATGCACGGTGTACTAGCATTATAGATGTAGAACAGAGGGTATGAGAAAATCCTTCATTTTTTGTTGTTTGGTTTGATTGAGGTTTTGGGTTGGTTTGTTTTTACTAACACACACTGATAAGTGGTACTCTATGGTAGTACCCCGACGATAGTGCCTGTGGGACAGCAGCAACCTCGTGCATTCCAAAAGAGGAATCCAAGATACGTTGCCATCTATCCTGGGTGAGATCTTTTAAGTGATGCAGAGGTACATGGTGAGAGTGGTGCAGGCCCCTCTGGCATACAGAGGCAGAAAATCACTTGTATTTTATTACACTCAGTATTTTGCTGAGGAAGCTCCAACACGGAGACGCTGCAAGTCTGACACCAGCTGCAGGAAGGAGGACTGGTTGCACCTCATGCTCAAGGGCATCACATAATTAATACCAAGGTTACTGCATGGCTTCCACGAGAGGCTCATCTTTAAACTGACACAAATGCCCAGTTACAAAACATTCAAGGAGTTTTAAAAAGTGTAGTATTATAGAGCAAAATTCATATTTACCAGCTCCCACAGAGTGGGACAATGGCTCACCACTCAATGGTAGGGACATTATTGTCAAAGCAAACTGTCAAAACTGGAACAGCAGGGAACACTGCATATTGGGGGCATGACAGAGCTGAGCAGACACCCTGGGGAAGGTCCCTGGAGACCAAATCATTTGCTCCTGCAAAGCTTCTGCAGTGGCACCTTCTTGTATGCTTGGCTTGATCCAGTGGGACACAAGTGCTGTAGGTGTGTGCACATGCACAGGCTACACAGAACCAAAAGTAAAACCACTATTTATAGGTGCATGGAAAAAAAATAAATCTACAGTTTTCACACAGTCATAGGAATGTGGTTCAATCTTTCGAAATTCCATGTTTTGAGGATATAGAATAATTTAGTTGGATACATCAAATCAATGCTCAGAAAAAAAAGAAAACAGAAAGGAAAAGAGAAAGGAAAAAGAGAAAGGAAAAAGAGAAAGGAAAAGAGAAAGGAAAAGAGAAAGGAAAAGAGAAAGGAAAAGAGAAAGGAAAAGAGAAAGGAAAAAGAGAAAGGAAAAAGAGAAAGGAAAAAGAGAAAGGGAAAAGCAGACAAACATACAGCAAGACATTTCCCTCTT
This sequence comes from Mohoua ochrocephala, assembly GCA_013398855.1. Classification (NCBI taxonomy): domain Eukaryota; kingdom Metazoa; phylum Chordata; class Aves; order Passeriformes; family Acanthizidae; genus Mohoua; species Mohoua ochrocephala. The sequence goes on from VZTA01028619.1 coordinate 22,236, forward strand.
CTTTCCTGCTCAAAAAACTAATGCTTCAGTTTCAAATAGCTGACATTTATTTTATAATTTATTCATAGAATCAAAATGTTAAAGCTTGAAAGAGACCTTCAGGATCACCTAGTTCCAACCCCCTGCCACGGGCAGGAACACCTTATCCAGCCTTGAACACTGCCAGGGTTGGGGCATCCACAATTTCCCTGGACAACCTGTTCCAGTGTCTCGACATCCTCCCAGTACAGAATTTCTTTCTAACCTAAACTTCCCCTCTTCCAGTTTGTACCCACTACTCCTTGTCTTATCACTGCAGGTCCTAATGAAGAGGAAACCATGCAAAGTTGAACTGCAGCAGGTGAGCAGCCATTCTATAGAGTTGGAACTGTGCTCTCCTCCTACATTATGCATGTGGAAACTTACAGAGTACGATGAGAGCCCCACAGTAAGACAAGTGAAGTCATGGACATATTCCAGCTCTCAGCTGGGCTTGGGTAATGCGGGATACCAACTTTTTAGACAGGAATTTAATTCATGTTCCATTTCTGAGTGCTGTCAGATATTGTGCAATTTTCTTCTTTCTGGTTAATGCATGACCTCTTTTGTGTTATGCAAGTGCTTTAGTAGAGCAACTGTGTAAAAAAACCTAAGAAAACACAAAATCAGAAACCACCAAAGAAACCCCAAGTCTCCCTTTCCATCCAAGCCACCACAAGTTTAAGACAGGTTTATTGTTGCCTTGAAAACTCTAGAGTGTAACCAGGAAAACAAAGAAAAAAGAGCTTTATGAAGGCTTCACTCATCTCATTGAACAAAACAATATAAAGCACTGAAGATGGATGCTGGGCACTCAGGTCATACCAGCAAGGCCTTTCTTCATTAAAAGGTTTGGAATCTGAATGTTCTGCCTGTGCAGCCCCTCCTAGGTAACACTCCCAGCAGTGCAGTGTGTTTGACAGCACAGCTACTTTCCGAGCCTGCTCTGGAAAGGGAAGCAATGAGTTCAGGTCACCCCACCTCCCACCCAGCCTTACGTAGCCCAAAGTGGCTGTGGTTATGCTGTTCCTCAGCCCACAGTAAGTCTCAGCAGCACAGCATTGGGATCTGTGGAAATGCCAGTTCATGGCAATGCTCATGCAGTGGTGCTGCTCTCCTGCCAGCTCTGGGGAGGCTGAACCCAGCTAACCTTTGGCAAAGGCTGCCACATCCAGTGGACAAGTTTTGGCAGTGGGATGCAGACAAGTAGATTTTAAAATATTTGAGGTATTTAGTTCCTCTTTCATAAAGACACAGGCCCACAAAGGGACAGGGACACTCTGTTACCAAGACTCACTGTGCCAGAGTTGTAAATTTGACACATAATTCACACAGACACAAAAGTATGTCAGAAACTACTGAAAATTAGCAGAATTAGAAGAACTTTTTTTTTTTTTCAAGACAAACTTCCTGAAAAGAAAGGATTATCCCTTGGAAGTTAGTGTCTGTTTCAGTGTCACTGAAGAGCTCATGTAGCTGTTTGAAGCTGGAGCTCCCAAAGATCTGTGGCTACCTTCAGTCCTCCTGAGCTCCAAGCACGTTCCTATTAATAGTCTGGATTGGATACAGGGAGAATCCGCAACATTTTCCAGGAAGAAAAGAGGGAATTGTGGTGTCAAGCTCTGAGCCCACATGTAGCGTGGTGAACTAATACAGCTGCCTCCATTCAGAGAGGCTGGATGAGTAAACTGCAGAGGCCAGAGAGGTGTTATTGAGGAGACCAAAGCTCAGATCTGCCAAATCTATTCCATCTCAGTTTTATCCTCTTCACTGACATTTGAGATTCTGGCTGTGAATGCCCCCAGAGTAATCCATGCACCTATCAAGTGAGATCCCATTCCTCGTGCTAGCTCACGTACTGTATCGCTTGCATGCATCTGATGTTTTCACCGTGTATAAGTTTTATATATGGAATATAAGTTTTAGCCAGGTAAATACTTGACCTGGGGTGAACTTGAAACAACCTAGCAAGGATCAGAGAGAAAGGAGCATTTCTGCTGGCAAGTTGCTGTCCTTAAGAGCAGCTGGCAACTAAACAGCCACTAATCATTAAACTTCACAGGCCAAATTCTTCCCTACAGCTATTCAGTTGAAACTGCTCTATTAGAAAATAAACTGGCCTTGTGCTGCGGAGCTTGACCGGCTCTAGTTTCAGTTCTGCAGCTAGTAATACTTTTTCTCTTCAAAAATGCTTAGTAGAGGTTTTTTCATGCATTTCCATCACCCACACAACCACAAAACCACCACGAAGTTCTGCAAAATAGTACCTTCTGTTCATCAGAAGCCCCTGATTCAGATGGCAAAATTACTGTATCACATAGCCACCCCCTAATTCAAAAATAAATTGAAGATAATTCTTTCGTTTCATTTCACAGCTGGCAAACCCAAGAGCCCACAGAGAGAATTGGTTTCTATAAATATTCATGTCTATAAATGCCAACTAAAACTTGGCCTAAAAGAGCATAATGAATCAAGAAACTGCTCAGCAAAAAGACATCCTTTCTCTCTAGCTCAGCAGGCAGGTCTGCTGCCCTTGGACCCGGAGCTCCACTTTGAATCTCAGCTCTGGAGCACACTGTCTGCTCCTTGAATATCAGGACAGTTTTGAACTACCAGAGCACCTCTGCAGGACCCTGAAGCACATTGGTCAGCTCTGCCCTCTGTTTCAAGCTGAAGGAACTGTGCTGAGACATTTAGTTCAGTTACCTTAATAAAGCAAGATGAATCACACCTCATTTAACTCCAGACACCCAGCCAGACATCTGAGATAGTCACCTGATGCTCTGTTTATAGTCAATAGAAGGAACACAACACCTCCAGAGGATCCTTCACCTGATCTGTTTTCAAGTGAGGTGAATCCCCCTCCGAGGAGATTATGGTAACTAACTTAGACTTGCATGTCTTTTTCACACCTAAGGGTGTAAACTTTGAGAAAGTCTTACACATATTTCTAGACATTTCACTGCAGCTGACTAACAAACCTTAATATATCACTGCTGAGAAATATTTCCAACATTTTGGGAAACACTTCCTGTCAAAAAAGCACCTACTGAAGATTTTTTGGGATTGATGAGAGCAAAAGCTCTTTAATTTTATGGTTTCCCTTCAGAAACTGTATCTCTGTAGAACTGATGTGTAAGAAAGCCACTATACATTTCAGTAACCTACTTCTTTTAAGATTATTTCCTATTAAAGAAAGCACTATTTGTTTCTGTGTTTATCTAGGTGACACATTGTCCTAGCATTGATGTCTGCTCTTCTTGAGCATTCTGCTACGATATTTATTCTTTTTCTTGTATTTTTTTTCTGTCAATATATACTAATGATTATGCTAAATTTAAAAATGGGTTGTCAAGTTGGTCAAGAGACTGTATCCTAAGTTTGGACTAATAAACAGCATAAACCCTTACCAGCAGGAGCAGAGTGGTGCAGTGAAATATTTGGCATTAAGGGCACAGCTTTCACACTACCTTTTTTGTGGTTTTTACTTACAAGTATCTCCAAAACGATCCTGTAGACTGAATTTGCATTAGCACTTGGAGTACATTAAATGAGCTCTTCCTTCTGCTCAGTTTTATCCCATATAAAATCAGTTCATGTGCTCTGAGATGCAAACTGAGCTGCAGAAATGCAGGTGATCAGGACATTCATTTTAAAGGTGCATTCCTGCTCTAAATAACGTGCTCTTGTATTTGCATCCACTTGCAGTTTTTTCCGAAAAGAAGGGAATCCTGGAACACTGATGTGTGTCCCCTGGTATTTCCACAGGATTGTGTTTTTTCAATTTTTTGAATCACAGTTTCTGAAATTTTACCCCCCTTTCAGTTTTTTAAAAAATAGGACATTCCATACCATTCACCTTATTTGCACATTAAGGACATTCCACACCATTCATTTTATTTGCATATTTAGAAGACAGTGAAAATTGATGGCAGAAGTCAACAGGGGATACACAATCCCTACCTGGAAAGCAGTCTTACCCATATAGACACCTGTAGATGGATTTCTGGCCCTGTTTAAGGCCCTGGCAAACCTTTCACCACTTACAAGGAGCAAAGATTTAATCCCTAAAGTTTCTAGGTGTACGAGCTGAGTTGTACAGCTTCTAATTTCCTAGGACCCAAATTCTTGTGGTGGTAATTACAGCTACAGTCTTGAAGACAACACATGCTCATACCCAACACATAGGAAGACAGGCATTCCTTCCCTGAGGTTAACCACTTGTGAAGTTATTACATCCATTAGCAGAACTCACAATCCTGTAAGAAAACATCCGTCATGTTAAGGCTCCCAAGAAATGTACTGAGACATCTGAGGACAAAATAATCTGGTTTTGCAGTTGAGTACTTATCATTTTTTTTTTTTGTAATGCAACTAAGTTCAGACAAACTTGCCAAGAATTGCCTTTTGAAGGCTGTCCTTTCCCAGCTGACCTGCAGAGTGAGTTTAAGTGATTTTCTTAGACAAACACAACTTTTAGATGGCCAAGATTATGTTAGAAGACTGTCACCACCACATGAATCCTTACAGTTCTACAGCTTCGTTCCTAATGATCTTTTTTGTTTTCCAGCTTTCAAAGAGAAAGCTGATGGTATTGCAAACAAAGCCTTTAACAGGACTCCAACAATTCAGACCTGATCCTGTTAGTTTACTGCACAAAGCCTCAGTGCAACACCTGGGTTAAAAGCTGCATGAAGAAAGGGCACTATCAGGAGCCAAGTGTCAGAGCAGGAGAATCCACAACCCATGACCTTATAGCTGATGCCCCCTTGGAAACTGTCTCACTGACTGGAAAAGTCACTGCTTCAGGGGCAACAGAAGCCTTGCAGAGTAAAATATCTTGAGAGGTTTGTAACACACATAGATAGCATTTCTCATCTTTACTTGCTGATGCCAGACTTGAGATAACTGAAAATTACCAACTCTATAAACACGATGTATTTAGCCCACTCACAGTATGGTTTTAACCCACTCACAGTCTGGGTTTCTCAACCAGGGAACTGTACCAGCTGCTAGTTCTTAACAAGACAGCTGGCAAGGCAGCACAAACAAGGACTCGAGATGGCCACCACTGAGATGTAGCTGTTATCTTTTTACCTTGCATCCCTCGGACTGTAGTCTAAACCAACACACAGAGTATTAATTATGCCACTGATACAGTGAGGGATACAAGGAACTCAAGTTAAGGAAAGCTCTGCAGTTAAAGACCAAGGTATGATATTCTGTTCTTAATGATAATGAAGGACACAAATTATAAGACAGTACAACCAGTCAGAACTGAGATACACTGCACCATGTGAGAGAGAAAAAAATCTGACCCTTTTCTCTTACTGGAAAGTTTAATGGTCATGCTCCTGATGACACTGATATTTTAAAAATAATTTAAAAGCCACAACTGTAAAAGAGCAGAGATCACTAAAGCTGCCAGCTGTACTCCTATATATAAGGAAACCTGTTTGTTAGATCTGCCAGGGAGTTACTGCCACTTGCTAGGTACTTTAAAGCTAAATAGGAATATAATGAAGAGCCTTTAATAATATACAGAAAAGGCTGAAGATTTACCTGAAAAAAAGCATGGCATAACAAAGTAATTCATTGCAAACACTGCTTTAAATTAGAATCAATCAAATCTGAAAATTCTTGGAGAAGAGAGAACCTACCCATTAGGAAACTAAGTATTTAGGAAAGTCCGATGCGTTGCATAATCCTGCATAATGAATCTCATAGAGATGGGGGAAACTTCTCCTCCAGCTTTTTGGTGATAACACAAACTTTACTAAAATAAACCTGTGTATCTGGACAATACTAAGGCAAAGTCCAGATCTCACTTGTCTGTGTAATGCAAGGTATGTTTCCATCACCTTGGCAGAGAAAAAACAAAATCAGAGTCACATGCCAGAATTAGCGAACACAAGCATTTTCCAAGGAACCTGTAGGCTGAAGTTTACTTGCCCAGACTAGCAAGTTTGCAAAATACACATTTCACAGAAGACAAGAATGATTCATATCTGATTCACAGGTAAAGAAATGCCAATGTTTGCCAAATTTCTACCTTGACAATACTGAAAGTGCCCTCAAACCAATACTGCAATATTATCCTAAGGATATTTCCCAGCAAAAGGTGGACTAAAGTATGAGAAGACATGAGCTGCAAAGCATCACCTGATCTAGTCAAGCAGTCGAGCATTTTTTAAACTTTTGTGTCTCTGGAAAACCTGAAGTCTCAAAAAGATTAAGCCATGGGAAAGAAAAAATCAGAAAAGTTGAGGCTGATTACAACTAATTAATCCACAAAACAATGAACAAAAATCAATATAGAAATGCAGAGCTGCAGTACAGAAAGAATATGTAACACGTGAACCAAACAAATGGTCAGAGAAAAGGCTGTCTGGCCGTATGTCAACACAGAAATCCACTTTGCATGGAAATATGTAATTTGAGCCTTTTGAAACTACAATTTGCATAGCGTATTGAAACGCGACAACAGAAAGAGACGAGCGAGGATTTTTGTTTGCCTTGCAGTATCTTAACCGCGGAAAGACGTTTCAAAGGCAGCACAATTGAGCGGACCCAAGCAAGAAAAAAATCCAAACCATGAGTAATTACACAGAGCAGCTGAGGGGTAGGTGGATACAAGCAGCTTCCCCGTGCTGCTGCTAATGAGCGTTAACCCTTCCGCAGCCTTGGAGCCCCGACCCGCTGGCACGGGCACAGCCGCGCATCCCCGAGGGGCGCTGGGCTGCCCGGCACCAGCAGCCTGCGCGGAGCACGGCTCCGAGGGAGGCTGCGAGCACCGAGGGGAGCAGCTCCGCACTCCGGACAGATGCTCGCGGCGGGAGCGGTGCCTCGACCCCGAGCGGGGAAAGGGCTGCAGCGCGGAGGGGAACCTCGGCTCCGTCAGGGCGCGCAGCCGAGGGCGGCCCCGCTCCGCAGGCACCGAGGGGCCGGCGGCGGCCCCAGCTCCGCCAGCAGGGCCACCTGCCTTTGCTTTAGGTTTCCTCGGCTCCAGTTTCTGATGTCCTCCGCCCGCACCAGCGCTGCCCATCAGCCCCGAGCCGCGGTGCCCCTTCCCCGGCACTCCGAAGGCAGAGCGCGGGGCGCGCCCCCTCCTCCCCGCGGGCCGCGGC
>VZTA01028619.1:29492-72505 GCA_013398855.1 Mohoua ochrocephala
CCCCGGCCCCGCGCTGCTCCCCGCGCTGCGGCCGGGCCCCCGCGCACAGGTGGCGGTGGAGGGGCGGCTCTTCCGCGCTCCCGGCATCGAGCCCTTCGAAGTTTCTCAGGGCCCGCTTCTAAATACGATTCAAAGTCAACGGACTTTGCCGTCTCCGCTCAGCCACGGACAAAAATAAATAGTAATGTGCAAATAAAAATTGATAATGCAAACAAATACCCGTCTGCTCGGGGTCATTCAACGAGCATGCTAAATACAACACTGTATATTTGGAACTGGTGAGTTAGTGTACCCACTTTTAACACCAATTAACAGGCACCTCACTTCTGTTGTTGGACCCTGATGAATTTCATGGATTATGTATTAGGCAGGTATGACAAAGTTAATACAATGTCTATGAACCACATTGTTTTCAAGCTGTTAAGCTGTAATAGTATTACAAACCTAATAATATAAATTGCATAGTAATATTAATATTAATCTTATTTCTGCCTTTAAATAGTTCAGAGAGCAATTTGCATATGGAAATGTCTTTATGGAAGAATTAACTTCTAACCCCAGTACAATTCCTAGACTCCAGCTGAAAGGAAGCTTATGCAAAATGAACATGTGCATCATTAGCCCAAACGTGAGCACAGATGTGCACATTTACATCCATTAGCAGATTCAGAGAATGACTCTGGAGAGCTGAGGGAGGAGGAAGCCACCAAAGAGCTTCCCAGAAAATTGAACCTTGCAAGCTGAGAAATGTTAATGACCTTAACATTAGCAATAAACACTATAATAACAGCCTTAATTAGTAATGGTGACTGACTGTAAAAAAAAAAAATAATTAAAAATTGCAGTTTAATTCTTCTCTGGGTGAACAGAGAGTTTTAAAAAGTGTAAAACCACTGGGAAAATCTCAAATGCAAAGTGCAAGATAACCATGTAATTCCAGCTGATGTTCCACTCAGCAGGTGAGCATGCCTGGCTCACCTGATTGTTTCGAAGGGGCTTTCCAAGAGGGTCGAAGGTTTGCTCCTGGTGCAGAGCAATGTGGGGACACACTCTACAAAGAACACTCGAACCAAAGCCCCTGAGGCACAGGGCGGGGACATGGCGTGTCCCAAAGCACCGACACGAGTGCCGGCTAGAGGTGGCTGGGAGAACAGAGCACACAGCTCGCACATTCCCAAACGGGACTTGCAGATCCTGTCTTATGCAGCAGTAGAAGATGTTGATTGCCCAGACAAAGCCAGGCACATGGAAGATGTTTAGTTGAATACGCTGCCCAAATGGGTTTAGGCTGGGAGTCAGACTCATTTACATGTGTACAGGGTAAATTCAACAAGGACATGGGTAGGTTCTACTCAGGCACAACTGGCGTCTTTGTTTCTTCTCAGGATTGTTTTACGAGCCAAAAGAACTACAGATTAGTTTTCCAATTGTTTCCCTTTATCTTCCCCATCTTTAATAAATCCATGATCCAGAATAACATTATTGACCTCTGATGTGCTGTACTGTGAGAGATCCTGGCTAGAAAGAGACGTGAAGGCCATCAATCCTTCCCTGGTTTTGGTCAAGTCCTGAACCCCATTTCTTCTTTTACTTTTTCCCCTTCTTTGTTTTCTGAATAAAAGTAGAAGCCACTACAGAGTAACTTTTCCCAACAGTATTTGAACTTGTAGTCACAAAGGCGGCTACAAATGCTGTCACAAACAGTCCAACAGTGGCAGTGGTTGCTGTATCTTGCATTGCTAAAGCACACAGCATGGAATGCCATCAACCAGGTTGTAATTAACACTTAGCACCAGAACTATATTTTCCATCTTTGCTTTCTTTTCACTCCAGACCATATTTACTGATAGTCTTTAGATGGGTTAAAGGCTGAGGAAAGGGATGTTTCCTCATTTAAGAAATCATTAAAGGAAAAAGGCTTGCATATATTATCCGTTTTAGCACTTTTTCCTCTTTTATGCAGATTACCAGGCTCGAATTTGCTCTAGCACCAGTTACTTTTTCTGATATTAGGTAAATTGAAGTTCCTGTATTAAGCATATCTTTTTAAAAGGGGGAGGGGGAAAGAGGTGGGGGGAGAAAAACCCCATGATTTACAACATTTGATTCTCTTACACTATTTATTCCATCCAAGTTACTACATCATTACCACAACATCAGACAACTCTGTTTAGTACTATTATTCTGTTTGGACTTGCAAGAAATTTTTGTTTTCTATTTCTGGAGTTCTTTTACTAGTAAGATCTGGAATGGAAGGAGTAGCAGGTAACATACCTGATACAGGTTCTTACATTTTCTTGAGTCTTCTCAGAATCAAAACCACAGAAAACTCAGCCCTGCAGTGGTCAGGCAGTTGAACTTAATGGTCATTATAGGTCTTTTCCACTGAAATATTTTACTACATCAGAGAATCAAACCCCAAATTATTCTATTTAAATAAGTATATTCCATTTCTGGTTGAACATTGCTGTTCCTAAAATAGAAAGAGAAGTTTAGAATATACTTGAACATTTATCCTTGCCCCCAAAGTAAGGACATAGGGGAAAAAAATGAAATAAAAAAATCAAACGTACTCCAGAGAGTCTGATCTGCCTACTTCAAATTGATTGGGTTTGAAGAACAAAGATTATATTCTTCCATTTTCTAGAATATGACAATGTTGCATATTAACCATAAAAATACAGCATTCTACTCTTGGTATTCTGATTGATGTTAAAAATGTATTTGTGATATGACTCCACAGGGTTAGAGCTTGTGAAATCATAACTATAAACACATGTACTGAGTAACTAAAGCCTAGAATGATCCCACTTCTAATTTATTTTGAATATACACATCACCTGCCTTTTTGTTCTTTCAATTTGACAGCTAACTAGGGTTTTTAATGTTAATATTTCATTATAAAGATATTAATAATTCATTATATCTTGGGAAATTATGCTATTTTATTCCAATACAAAACAACGATTCTCATGCAGGCTTTTCTGCAGGTTTAATTAAATTTGTCAGTTAACAGAATTCAATACATTTCATCATACTAAATGAAACGAGGTGGTGTGACTTTAACCCTTAGTGGTGTGCCAACAGAGGCTCAAATCAGAAGTGTACAGAAGCACTTGGAGACTTTCTTTACCTATCTGGACCTGCTCACACGTTAAGTCTGTACTTCACATATTTCTTTGGGCTGTATCACAGAGTACAGTCTCACAGGAGTGACACTCCTCCGCCAGCGAGCTGATATTGACTTGACACACAGAGCACTAAGAGAAAATGAATGTGTGGTGCCACAAGATTGTTTGCTTAGCTCCCTTACCTGGGACCTGAGTGGTCTTTGCTCCAGCCACCACAGCCCTGGAAGATCACAGACTTCAGGAGAGACTTGTTTAACTGCATGTCTCAGGAATGGCAAGATCAGTTTAAAATGAATATTGCTGGGACAAAGGCACTATTTCCAGCATGGCAGGCCATCACCTTCACTTCCCCTTCACAGACTGGGCATTTTTTCCCACAGAAGGACATTTCTCAATGATCAGACACCTTGTTTTGCCATCTAACAGCAAACCAAATTAACCAACATCTGCAGAGCTTGTTCTGCCTGCAACCTGAACAAGTGAAGAGTTTGCAGAATAGCAGTGCCAGGAGGGTAATGGCTAGTGGAGAAGTTTGGAAGCATCAAATGCTTAATATAAGCATAGAGAGAGCTAAAGGCCTATCAAACATATTCATTTGATGTCATTTGAAAGCTCCCTTTTCTCTAACTGCAAGAAAGCCTTTATGAGTTGGCATTTAGAAAACCCGAGGAGACAGTGGAAATGAATATTTTATTTGTTGTGTTTAAATAAGGAATAGCATTTTAAAATGACAGTCTATTGTTTGTTCCAGCACCTTTCACAGTGCCAAATGGGATTAATGAGACACTAGATCTGAAATCTTAAAGGGGATTTATTTTTAGTTTACTTTTCTATTAATTTTCAGTATTTACCATAGAGTTTTTCAGTTTTCAGCCAAAGGATTATTTGCAAACTGTTTCCTCCAAACATGAGAGCTGTTCAACTAATGCTGAACTAGTATCACCAGAAACATTTAGAAGCATTTCGTATCAATCCATCTATCTTTTGGAACTGAACTAAGAATGACAAATGCAGTGAAGAGTAAACTCTTTGGGGCTTGTAAACCCAAACATAAGAATTAGGCCAGTTTTTTGCAATTACACATGCAAAAAACCTGAAGCATTTTTTGTGTCTCTATGGAGCTATTCACTGAATACACAAGATAGAGCAGGCAAACAGTTAACATACAACGTTCACTTTGGTAGTTGAGAGATTACATCAATGAAGAAATCCTTCTTTCTTGCTCTGTTTTCAGAAGTTCCTACCTACTTGACGGCTTTGCCTTCCAAAAAATCAGACTCCTAGTAGGCAGCTCAGTCAGGCTGTTTGTTTAGCAAAGAGGCAGGAAAAGCCAACACAGCTGCGTGCAGTGAGATCACCACATTTATCTCACTGGGCCTGAATTCTCTTACTAGAGTCACCTCCCTTCTGTGCAATGCTTCCCAGAGTTCAACAACCAAGTCCAACACAAAATTATTTGTAAAAAATGTGAAATCCTTTAGTTGTCCAATTACAGCTGAACATTAACATAACACTGGATTCCACAATAAAATGCATGCATATTTTGGTGTGGCTGTTCTTCCTAATGAACTGGCCAGTCCTACATTCAATGTGATGAAAACCAGAGATGAAACTAAATACAACCCGAAAAGAATTAACTCGAGTCCTCCTGATCTCACAACCCCAGTAATGAAGGTAACAAAATCACTTTGGAGAACTCACCAACACGTAGATTGCCAGGCCTTCAGCCTTTGAATTCAAAGCTGAATGATTGCCCAAGAAGTATCCTTTTAATAATGCAAAGTTATAACCCTTAAATGGGAACATTCCACATACTTCTTCAGTAATTTTAACATAGCTATAATAATGGCTTTAAAGTCTACAAAGAGTGTTTGACTTTATCATATATCCCTTTTTAATACTAGCAATGCAAATTGGCTTTTCCTTTAAAATTGCTGTTGATTAGATCTGGGAAACTTTCCAAGTAGTAGTAGTAGCAGCAATAATAATAAATTATTTAGAAGCACCTAAAATGCCATTAATCGATGAAATTTCAGTATATAGCAAAGTCTAGAGCCTAACAAACATTAGAGTAAGATTGGACAGAAACAAATAATGTAAAATATTTTAAATTAACAGTTTTCAAGCTATTTGGATAGCTCAAATAGTGCACCAGATGGTCCCAGTAAAAGAGTGATTTAAAAAATATTTCTTCATCACCTGTTGCTAAACATTTTCACTTATTTTAGTGGGAAAGATTTTGTACTCTAAGAAAATATGGATTTAACTTTGCAAAAGAGGCCACTCTGCTGGAAGCTGTTCATGTAATATTCCAAACAATGTTTCAAGACAGAGTGGCACAAGAGGTTAATGGATTTACATACTAAAAAAGTTTTAATAGTCATAGGAAGGTCATTCTTTGCCAGGTCTTACCAGAAGCTAGAGTGATTTTTAATTTTGAACTTTTGCTCCACAAATATGAGAGAAATAAGAGTACTGAATTATTTATTTTTGTTAAGTAAGTTCCTGAAGCTCCCGAAACCAAGGACCTCTTATATCTCTATGTGTGTGTGTATACACACACTCTCTCACAGATACACACACATTCTCCCAAGACATGACAGTGACTCAAAGTGTGGAAGTTACTCCTTTCTCCATCTTTGAGAAGTATTTAACAAGTCCAAGTTGCCATTATTGTCTAATATCCCCTTGTGGCTGCAAACACACACTCCAGGTACAACTTTTTCCCCTCCCCTGTCAGCAAAAGCAGTTAATTAGATGCAATAAAAAAAGTTGGTATGAATCTTGCACAGAAATGGAGGCACATTCATAACAGATGGGAACTGGAACAACTGATTTTACAGAACAGCCCGTGTTTAGGAGGAAGAATGAAGAAAAACAAGCATATAAAAAAATAAGGAAATACAGAAAATTATTGACAGCAGAATTGGAAGAGCTGTAACTTCAGTGTTTTGCAACACAAAAAATTGATATTCTTCCAAGTTATTTTCAAAACTCTGGAATCGCAACCCATGTTATATGGAAAGCTCAAAAAGTTGGATACCAAAGAAATAAAGATGTGAGCAACCCATCTCTGAAGTGCTGCTGCCCTCAGAAATCTTACCAGAGTTAAGTGGCAATGGCACTGATCCCTTTTGGGGTTAAAATACTCTGTCTGAGGCTCACTATAGGATTCAGGTACTGTGCTGTGGAAGCTCAATCACATCTCTCTCTCTTACTACCCGAAGTGCCACTACAATGGTACTCCATCTCCACTTACTTTTCTTTCTGAAAAGAAAATTTAAGACTATATGTTACAGTTTTCATTACCTGGACAGATGGTACACTGCCCTCCCTCACCCCTGGCTTTAGAAGAAGTTGATGACAGTCGTCTGAAGATTTTTGACAAGTAGGCTACACTGACTTTTTTTTCCTCAATTATTCTTTATAAAAATAGGAATCAAAGTCATGATTCTGAAAATCCATTAAGATCATGATAATTTAAAGAGGAAGAACATTTTGTCACTACACCAAATAACACATTCTAATGAAACAGGTCTTGTAGGCTTACAAACTATGCTCTCTAATAATATTTTAATTGGTTTTAGTCTCAAGACTAAAATATAGAGAACACAGCAACATAGAAACCAAAACCAAACAAAATACGCTACTTTTCAATGAACATTATTCTGTGGCTTTTTCAAATGAACAAGCAACAGAAATCCCCAACACTCCCCCACACCACACCATAATATACCTGGCACTCAGTTAATTCCCTCCACAGAACACAACTCCATCTTTTACTTGTAGCCTGTAGTCAATAAAGTATCTATACTTGATCTCACCTCAACTGAGAGTGTCAGCAATCACTTCTCAAACAATGGACTTTTTTGGAAGGTGAGAGATGACCTCACTAAGCTTGAGCTTTGTTAGTTGAACTCAAGCTGGTTTTAGTACCTGCAGTTCTGTTTTGACCTGCAACAAGTGCTATTGGCAGGAGCAGACAACATGGGAAGCCTCCAAATACTTCAGAAAACGATGTAATTTGGGCTGATGCTCGGGAGCACTTACCTATTGATGCCTTCCCTAGCCATTTTCATTGCTCCCCCACTGTCCTTACTTTCCTTCTCCCCACTGAACAAGCACACTGGAAAGCCAATCAACTCAATGCATTTACAAGGGAGGACTTGGTCTCAAGCAGGTGGAGCCTGAAGGGATGAATGGGTCAAAAACAGCCTGAAAAGCAAACCAATTTGTCAGCTTGGAGTAGTCCCTCCCCCAGCATCTGTTCCAACTCACTGAATTATCCCTGTATCAGTGTTGAAAATGCAGCAGTAATTCTAAAGTTACTGGTCACTACTCTCGAATCACACAGCACTTCTGTGTCTACCAGGCACGGTACAAATGCTGTGTACACTGTCACACACACACACACACGGAGGGAAAGGTTCTAGCACAACTGAAGACAAAATGCATAACGACCCATTCCCCCTTCTGTGCCCCTCCTAAGGAGTGGAAATGAAAGAAGTATGAGAATCTTTACAGGAAGGGATGCATTTAACAGTGGCACACAGCAGTGCATATGACTAGCAATTCACATCCTCTGTTATCACAACCACTGTGAACACTGAGGGTAACCACACAGGTGGTATCTTTATTTCACAAGATTAAAGATACAGTACAAAATGAATCTGTACATCTTTCTATTAACAGAATTTGTTTACACAATTATATTACATTTGACCAGCCTTTATACTGATTTTAAATACAAAATAAATTTACAAAACTCCTACAAGACCCTTTAAAGAACTGTAGCTGATAAAAACAAAGAGTTCCCCCCAATAGTCCCTATTTGCCATATGCATTTGCAGTAGTTCAAATCAAACTAAATCTTTTCAGTTTAATATTCTCTGAAACAAAAATAGAATTTCAGTTCATTGTTGCCTATCTAAAAGGAGAGCAACTTGCAAAGGTGAGTGTAATCCCCTTTTATAGGCCAAAACTAGCATATAATAGGTGGAAATTAGATAATGCATAGTCTTAAAAAGTCCTTTCACAAGCCATATCTTAATGTTCTTCCCCCAAATTAATAACATTTGATAGTTTGTTTGTTTTTTTTTTAATTAAGAGCAGCTGACTTATGGAAGATGGCTAAAAAGTGAGTAAAACTGTCATAAGAGTCTCATGGGGATGTTTGTATCAAAGGCCTTACCTTCTATTACACTGTCCCATGATGGACAACATAAAGCAAGAAAATGATTTCAACAGATAGCTCTGGGACAAGTTTCACCAGCGATGAACTAAAATCCTGTTTCCTCAACAGCTCGTCGTTTCTTTGAACTAGCAAGAACGGCTAATGTCTTTGATTAATAATCTGAGATGCAGAACAACGCGTCTCTCCGTGTTTTCCCCCAGTTTTCCTACATGTAGAAATCCCACCAATAACGCTTACTGCTCTGTAGTTCCATTTTCTGTGCAGGGAAAGAAGAGCATGTGTCTGGGAAGGTCAAATAGGCAGGCTCTGCCCTATGTTACTACACACAAAGAATACAACTTTTCCATTCAAACCATGCTGAACACACCCAGAAAGGCTTCTCTTAAATCAAGTTTCCCTTCTAAAATACTCCTGCATATAAACTATAAGATAACCTGTGTGCTACCAAAAGGGAAAAGTACTTCACTGCATTAAACTGAGCAACCCAGCTTCTTCAGGGAAAAGATGCTTGATTAACTGAGTGCACAACAAGGAACATATGGCTAGTAAGAGTTAAATACACTTTCCTCAAAATGCAGGTTTCAGAACGGAGTAGCAAGGGATTGTCACAAAAACTTAAGTCATGGTGTAGATAACTGATTTAGAAAACTTATTCATTTCTTTAATCCCTGAGTTAACTTGCCATTATTTATGGTAAGTATCTTTTTTCTTCTACCACTGCATTCAAATGAATGTCATCTGAAAAGTCAGTGGTAGTAATTTGGTGGAAGGGAAAAAAGCAGGAGAAAGACTTCCTTATTGCTCCTTCAAAAAGCATTTTTTTAAAATGAAAAAACTTGCTGATCTTCAATTGTTTTCTTCTGCTGATTTCTTGGATGTAAAAATGCATCAGATTCACTGAAAGTCATCTATAAGACTGTCACATAGCAGCAGTGATGAGAGATTCTCATGCAAGTAGGATAGAGTTTTAGAATTTAGCTCTAATAGATTAAACAACCAAAACATTTTAATAATGCAGTAGCAAAATTGTTAAATTGCCTAAGAGACCAATACCAATGAACCAATGGTATTTAACTGAAAAACATTTTCCATATAATCTTTAATTTATTCATGCCAAGCTAAAAAGAGTTATTAAGTGACAGTGGCAAAAATATTTCAGAGGGAGTGTTCAGAAGTCACAGGCATCTTAGAAATGCAGCTGGGGAACGCTGTACATATAAGACACTATATTTAAGTTCAATACTGTTTCATCTGCTAATGATGATTAAGACTGAACAAGACATTCCTCTACCACATGCTGCAACCCTCAATACTAAAATTAAAGATTTGTCTTCATATGACCAGCATAAGCATTGTGAAGTACTGAGAAGTTCTACCTATAATACTAGTACCTTTAATACTAGTCATCCATGACATTCCCATTTACAAAAGAATGGATTGCTTATCTTCTATCCCAAACTAGAGATCTATTGTGCAATGATCTCTCCTTGCAAATGTACCAAGTATGAAACCATACCAAAATCTCAATTCTCAAGGAAGTGTATTGATATGTTGGTGCCAATACACTGGAAAAACATTTGCATTAAAAGAAGCCCTTAACCCTTTAAACACAACAGCTTTTGTCAGAAAGCAGCTAAAGCCTCCTCATTTGTATTCATTCGGCTTTAAGATAGTATATTCAGAGGGTTTAATGCTAGTACAGAAACAAATATTTAACTACCATTAAATAAAATAAAGTAAATAAGAACGGACACTTCTGCATTTCGTGCTTCTAAACTATTCCCCCACTGCTTCCCACCCCCAGCCCCGGAAATTATAGTTCAATGAAAATCGTCACTAAGTGAAGATTCCTCTTGCAGTCTTAAATCATCAGTCCACAGGTCACATTCTTTACACTCATTAAAAGGCCTTTACACTGACCTGGTGGCATCAAGAAGCCATAAACCACTAGTCTTCTTTCTCTTTGGATTTTCTTGTTACAAGGGGTCCTTGAGATGGCACAGCTAGAGACATTACTGTGGACTTTCATCTCTGTCAGGTACAAGAGAGGTTGGCGACAGCCAGAGCACCCCTCTAGCTTTGGAGTAGCATCACTGGCACAAGCCCGTGCCCTTTTGTAGAGAGTATGCATTTTTGTGGCTCTTTTTTGCAGATGCATTAAGCAGATGCATGCACGAGATACACACATTTCTGTCTTGCAGTGCAAATCACTAACAGGATTGTTGAAAATTAAGCATAGAACTTCCAACTCTAAAAGCAAGTCAGCTAATATCACTGAGATTTCTGGCTCTCTCCTTCCTTCAGTGTGCGCAGTAATACTGGTGCTTTCTGCAATCTAGACTCAGCCTCTTTGTAAAGACAAATTTAAATTTAGGAACACTGCCAATATGGTTTCGTGTCATGAAGTATTGCAAAGTACACAGGCTCCTGAAAAGTTTTAGAAGTATGTGAGGTCTGGGCGCCGTGTGGACAGTTTTCAACTGACGAGCTTTGCAGCCCCAATCCGTCCCACTCCACCTCAGGGGCTCCGTACTGACTGCTGAGAACTGTCCAAGGGGAATGGAGGAAAACACTCAAAACAAAAAAGCACAGATGGAGAGTGGCATGTTTGCTGGCTTAGTTTTACAGGGTTTATCAATAATCTATGTTAAACCATCCAAGACAGCATAAAAGACCAAAATGTAAGAGATACTACAAAATAATGAAATAAGGACTAGAAATACTTGGGATGCAGACCAGAATTTAAGTTCTCAACAGCTCTAATCTTTTTAGAATTTGAATATAGTTCAGCTTCTTGGACTTAAATTGGCCATAAATTTATTATTATTACTTTTATAACGGGCAACTGCTATCAAGCAGGCAAAAACCTTCCACTGCTAGCCTTCTGTCTCTCTGGGAGATGAAAAGGACTCTGAATAAAGAGGAACTAGATACAGCAGGCAACATTTTTGTAGTAGCACTCTTGTGTTTCCATGAAAAAAGCCATAGCGTTATTCCATTGGCACTGAAATAACATTCAAATCAGTTTCAAAATAATTTTCTTATCCCTGAAAAAAGGCATCATTCTAAGCAGCTTTCAAACATTTTTTTTTTCAAACTTCTTTGTGCCTCTTTTGGGGGAGGGACTGTTGATCCAAAGTCCTAATTCACAATGAAAATCGTTCCTTTTGGAAAAATCCAGTTCTTTCACTGAGGCTCTTGTTGCTATTGTGGTGGTTGATGCTCTGGGGGTGGTTCTTGTTGAGGCACAGCTGGCCGCAGTCCTGCTGCTCTGGGAATTGCTTGGTGTTGCCTTTGTCTGTAAGCTATAATTGTTCCCAGGAGCAAGGCGATGATAGTCATAAGGTAGAGGTCCCACTCAGGCCCCAGCAGCTGGTCCATATCAATATGTGAGAATACCTCCCTTATCTAAGAAAGAAAAAGTCCACATCAGCATGTCAAAGAACACAAATGGAAGGTACTTTGATTTTAAATTTGACTTGTACCAGTTTTAAAACTTAGCGG
This sequence comes from Mohoua ochrocephala, assembly GCA_013398855.1. NCBI lineage: Eukaryota > Metazoa > Chordata > Aves > Passeriformes > Acanthizidae > Mohoua > Mohoua ochrocephala. Next base: position 41,322 of record VZTA01028619.1, read on the forward strand.
CTCTTTTCCCCTCTGAAAAAATAGCACCACATCAGTGACATCCTTAGTTTCCAGGAATTAAAATACCATTAAGACTAAGAGCCACGCTATACAGGATGAAGTATTCTATTTTCTAATTTAGAGATGAAGATTCTCACTATGGAGTTTTGTGGCTTTCCCACGAATGACAGAGCATTAAGCCCCAGGACACTTGTATGGTACAATGGTGAGATTTGTGCAGGTAATGCACAGGGAAATAAAGTGACTTACTATTAGTTTTGGTTGAAGTGCCTTTTTATAAGGCTCCATTTGCATAAGCATCAGCCAACGCACACTTTTCTGCTTTGCTGTTGTATCTGATGATACTACACAGTCACTGCCAATTTAAATCTGCATCAGCAGACTTAAAACTAGGAGAAGCTGTGCTCTGCATACTGGCTTCTGTGAGTGCTACATGGGTCTTTGCCCAATTGACTTAAGAGAATATTTTGACTGTCCACCCCTGAAGGTCTTCAGTCTCAAGACTACAACATTTTGTCAAACTCTGCTGAATTGCTTGTACCTGCCTTTGCTCTAAGTGGTAGCAACCTCAATACCATTTATTAACTAACCCAAAAAGGCAGTGAGATGTCAGAACACTGAGAAATATTGGAAAGACTTCACTTTAATTCCAGACAATTTTTTTTCCAGGGCCATCATGCAGTAGAAACTCTACAAAAAATACCTAAACTATCTAATACAAATACATTTTTTTCCCCCACAGAGATCAAACACAACTCTAATGGGGTTGGTTACAGCCGAATATAAAATAGTATGAGAATTAGGGGTATAAAAAAGTTTTTTTTTTCCCCTGAGCAATTATGCCAGTTAAGTCTGCTTCATTTTGGTAGCAGATGGTCATGGATAAGAACAGTCAAACAGTTTTGAGAAATTCTCTTCAAGGGAAGAACAACACAGAAGAGCATTGGCTGTGCACATTTCAGTTTCACAGAATTGCACAAACAGGAATCAAAGCTTCAGTGACTTTCTTAACATGCAACAACAGAAAACAAATTTATCCTAAGTTTGCAGAAGGCTCAAACAATACTTCTACTCAAGTAAGACTACAAAGTGAGCTTCTCTGAAAAATGGAAAACACATTTGCTGTTTTGTTTTAATACTGCATTACTTACATTGATTTCTCGTATATACTGCAAGGAATAAATCACCCCAAGCTTGCAAAGTGCTAGGAAGACTGGAACCTGAGCATCCGGGCTTGCCTCAGCTGCCATGTCATAGAATCGTTTTGCAAGATGAATATCCTAAAGTTAAGAAAATTCAAAGCTCAGTTTTGAAAAACTTGAAAAACTAACCATAATTTTTTTTTCCTGAGATATGTTCACCTTTGAATATACAAGTAAATGGAAGCTTCAATTTGAGATGAAGCTATTTTAACTGATGCTAGAATTGAAATCCACAAAGAGGTTAGTAATAACATATTCAACCTGTAAACCAAGGCAAACATTTAGGTAACTCTAGTACACTAACATCTCCAATACCACACGAAACATGAAAGACTAAGAAAACCCAAGCTCCAGAGGAATATGCAGCAGCATTTCCTCTAAGTTACACTACAGAGTGCCTGCTGCATAGTGCAGCTTGTAACCATTTCTGTGCATATGCACAAATCACATTTTACTACTTGTCCAAAATGCACATAACTTGCATTAGTGAGAGCAGCCTGGCAAAAGTACGAGCACAAAGAGAGAGCAACTTAAGGAAGAGCTTAACTTAGTGCTCTCTTTGGTGGCAATTGAAACAAGGTGGTGACTGTAAGAACTGAGGGTACTTGAACTGAATAGTTTAACTTTCCTCGTTTGTTCAGTGGTTTTTTGGCTCTGCTTCAGATACATACTGTGCAATGTTAGGATATTTGGATACAAACTGGCTACATTCACCCAATGATGTGAAGAACAAGCCCGTGTAAGACTTGCCTCTGAAAGTGTTCCAAGTTGGACACTTAAAATAAGAGAAATCTCCAGGACTTCATGCCACATGCTTGTTTTATAATTTCCCGATGGTGAAATAGCATAAAGATTTTCTGATCATTGATACAGCAAAGCTTAGTTTCATAATGCTTGTGGAATTAATAGTATGAAAATCACATTAAATGAATGAGATGTAATAGCTCACATTTTAGTATTTTAATTCAATAGAACAACTTTGAAAACTCATTGAGGCTGCCAAGTCTATCTTTTGTGTAACTCTTTAAAAGAGCTTCCTTACCTCCTTTGCACTGTGCTAGTGTTGGTGTAAAAGGAGATCCTAAATAATGGCTTGTTTTCATTTTTAATTAGCAAGCACTTCATTCTGCATACTTGGCTCTTACTTGACAGAAAAGTGCAAACCATAGGAGTCTGAGTTATAACACACAAATAGCACCGAAATACCACACCAAATCTTAAGATGAGACCATAATAAAATTAATTTATTCTTCATTTTGAACAGTATATGGAAACAGACTTCATTCTGACATGCAGCCTCAGGGATTGGACAGCATTAAATGTGTGAAGAGTGTCTAAGTGTACATGTCTAAGATTCTGAAAGGGCTTAATATTTAGCATTGACCTGGTTTGAAAACCATCTTGGTACAGGAAGTGTAGCATAAAATTCTATATATGAGAAGAAGACTATTTATTCAATAAGTAAAGTGAGAACAAGGCAAAAGCTGTTTAATGGGGAAACAAATCCCCACATTAAGAAATACCATGTTTATCCAGAATGAACAGTGACCTGAAGTTGTGCAGGCCACCTTATTGGAACACTCTCCCTAACTCTGGAGTGTTTGCAATCTTAATGACATGGATCTAGGAGGGGAGAGGTTTAAAGTACACATCCCTTTCTTCAAAACACTAAACCCCCAATTTTGTTATCTATTACAGTGCTACGACAGTTTAAATGTCCCATCCGCAGGCCTCTAGTGGAAGAACAGGCTTCAGCGGTAGACATCCTACTACATCAGGAAATAGGATTTTAATTGTCAGTCATTTTCAGAGGTGCTCAAAATTCAGCAATTTCCAATCTGTGAAAGGAAAGCCAAATATTCTGCTTCATGCAAAAGTCAGTCTTAGCCTTTTTCAGAATATCTGGGCCCAGCCCCTAGCCTTATCTACGCAGTCCTAAATCTCCATCTTCTCATCTTACAGGTGTAAAGTTTTATAACACAGAAAGCAAAGACATTACATATCCAGAATTACTAAGACTGGTTTTATACATGCAGTTTCCTTGCTTAGACATTCTCAGTGCTCCTTTCCTAGATCTAGATTACCTATCTTTATTTCCCTTGCGATTCAACTTTTCATTCCACAGTGGATCTGAAGGAGAGAAAGTATTATTCCTCTGCATAAAGCAAGGCTACATATACTCATCATGAGCCTCTGTGCACTCATTTTGGCTCTCTGTGTGGAGCCATCTCTGCTCCAGGGTGGAGAATACTCTGTGCAAATGATAGCATTAGGAATAATTTTTCTCATCATGTTGAACATGATGCAATAACTTTTTCAAACTTTTTAATATTTGATCTAAATTGTGTTGTATTCAAGGCAGAAGCAAAAGAAAAAAGTCCATGCCTGAAAGAATTTTTTTTTAAAGAAATCCTCCAACTTTAGCACTGTTGCTTTTAGCCACAGACTTATTTTCAGGAGTTAACTACTTTTGAGGGCTCAGTTACAAAGGGAAAACAATCCTAAAGTAACATTCGAAAATAAACTTTAGAAAAAATGCAGTTTGTGTACTGTATTGTCACTTCAACATCTAGGTCATTAAGCATTTTTCAAATGTTGATTGCCTGATGCTGCCAAAGTAACAATACTGACCTATGATTTGCTCTGCATTGTTCTGATATTTTGTCAAGAATTTAGGGGAAAAGAAACAAGAATTGGTCTTTTAATAGAGTAACAGAATAATTAAAAGGTGCCTATGGAGACAAAAAAAAAAGTTGAAGCTCATTGAAAATAAAGAAAATGAAGCCATTTCTTACAGTTTCAGGTCAAGTTGTTAAATTCATACATTATGCTCAGGTAGGCTGCTCAAAATTAGTATGCAATTGCCAGTTGCATTATTTTGACACATACAGAAATATGCTGCTCTGGATCCTGTAAGAATTAACTCATGGACAGCAACACACCACAGGCTTCCTAGAACCAGATACACTGTCTTCTTTAGGTGATGTAGTTTGGCTACCTTGAAAAAGCACAGCTAATTTGGTCATGCTTATGCTTTGTTACCTTGTTTTCGAAATGTCATGACACAGGAAACAATTTAACCAGTGTTCCAGAGGACGAGAATAATCCTGTACTAAAATACCATGAGCCTGGAGTTGATTTGCATTCATTTACTACACTTTAAAGTCTTGAAAGCATTAGTGAAGCATATGGCACTCATTTTGCCAATATTCAGTTTTGGGCAAATGTTTCTTCCCTGTCTATGCGTCATTACTTCACGTAGTTAAGTGTGAAGTCAATATACTTGTCCATTGCCTATTGGTAGACATGCTTATTCCAATTAGGGGTTATATGGTACCCAAAGCCCAGCAGTAGTTATGGATTTACACTGACTTTAGCAAATGTACTCTAACAAAGCAGACTCTCAGTCTACAGCTTACTCACCTGCTTGATGCCCAATCCCTTCTCATGCATGTAGCCCAGATTAAACATCGCTTGGGCACTGTGCTGCTGTTCTGATGCCAGTCGATAGTGAATAAACGCAGTTTCATAATCAACATCAGTACCAAACCCATAAAAATGGTAATCTCCAAGCTTAATTCTTGCAACAGTATATCCTATAAATCATGAAACAACAAAAAAGGATAAAATAGCCAGGCAAAGTAAACTTGCCCTCCTTACATGTTTCATTAACAAAACATATGAAATTGGACATTAATGGCTCTACTAAATATTAAGGAAACCTTCCTGTCTGAGCATTTTGGAGGCACTCTGGCCATCACACTCCCACCACTACCGATTGTTACTGTGGGGACTGAAGCCCCTTCCCTCTTTGCAGTGGGTGGCTCCAAGGGCTGATGGGTGCTTGACTCCCTACTGGTGCCCCTCTCACACAGTCAGGCAAACTTTCTTTACTGGTTGGACCCTGGGTTTCCAAGAGCAGAGTATCAGATGCCTGAATCTTTTAAACAATTTCATAACAGTTACACAAAAAGCAGCTCGAGCTCATACTTCCCAGGAGGAACCCTGAACGAAGGAATCCCTGGGCTTTTGTACCCTCACAGTCTGTTCATACTTAAGTCTGTGGTCCTTGGCTCCTGCTGTGTCTCTGAGTGTGCCCCTCACCTGGCTGGGCCACAGCTCCCCGTGCCCTTTGTTATGCAGAGGGTCAGCACCAGTTCATGGCCCCTTGCCTCGGGCTCCTCCCACCCAGAGCCCAACCTGCAGCTCCCACTGCAGCTGCAAACCTACCCTGCATGTATTCCTCAACATAAAAATAAACTGATTGGAATTGGGAGGCAAAGACATACCTTGAGAAGCTGCTCTATTCCAGTGAAGCAAAGCTCGAGGATAGGTTTCATTTTCTCCTACTATGCTAGCTTCTTCTAAAAAAGAAAATAATCCAGTTAAATAGAACCATGGTATATGCACCCACAACCACAAAAAAACCCCTGCTTATCTTCAGTCTGCTGAAAGAAGTTAAAAACTTGAAGCAATCTGTGTTATAGAACAAACAAGATTCGACCCATCTGAAACTTATAAAAACCCCTTTCATTTATATGGCCTTTCCATTTATCTGCCCACATAAGAGCTAGGAACAAAGGATATAATTTCACCCTGAACTATGGCTTACCAAGCATCTCTCCCATCCCAGCTGTAGGAGATTCTGATGCATACTTGAGGAATGACAGAAGATGCAAGCCTTAAGAGCACATAATTTGGACTTTGACAAATACAAGGTTGAAGTATAACCTGTTATAGTTTGGCAATCTGAAACCCAAGACTGGTCAAGCAAAACAAACTCTTAAACTCCTTAACCAGCCAGAGACTGCATGTTTTACACAGCAGTGCTTCAGCTACTCCACAAGTTGTTCATGCCACAATTTGAGGGTTCATGAACTATCAGAGTTCAGACAATTCAAAGGATTTGTAACCTGAACTTCTATGTGTTCAGTGTAATCATGGTTTCAGCTGTACTACCTCACAGCTGACACAAAGATTTTCTGTATAAAATGTATAAAATAATTTAAAATCAATCTCCAGCTGAGATGCAGATATAGCTGAGTAAAAACAGAGTTTTAACCCAGGGAAAAATGCTATTTCTTTGCAAGCACGCACTTCCAGCCAAGACTGTCATTACTGTACCTTAGATGATTCACTCAGACACCTTTGAAAAACATTAACTGGAAATTAAGATGTTAGATTAGCCCATCAGCCACCAATAGGTGCTTTCAATATTAAGATATAAAGCTGGCAATGAGAGCTAGATTTGGTATAGAGAAAGTTTAAAATACTGGGTTTTGCAGTTTCTAGAAAGATTTGTCATTGTACTTCCATTGTCTCCCTATGACTCCAAACTCTAATAAAGCCAAATTACAGCCATCTAGTTCCAGTAAGGCACATGGGAAAAGCTTTTTTCAAATCTAACAGAACCAAATGCACAGCTCCTTATCCCTGCTTCAAGAGCAGCATCAGGAAAGTCACACAAAGAAGAAGGTGCTGAGAAAATGCATTACAAGAGAAAGAAAAAAGGACACAGACTTGGATGCATAGTACAGGCCAAAGGTAAACCTAACGCAATTCCTACTTTTACAACTGTGCTTAGGAAGTCCAGGGAAGAGAATTTTTAGCTCTGTGCAAGTTTCTAAAGACTCTGCCTAGGCCATTTTAAAACCTTTAAGTCAGAAATTAAACGTATTTTAACTTTTAGTCTAGGAAGTCATCCTTACAAGTGAAAATGAAAACTGATTGCTTTCCAGTGTGAAGAGCAGGAAAGAGGACAAGAGCTTCATTTAAGCTCTAACACACCAACTCCAGAAAAACCCTTTTCAGTACATATGCAGATTCTTACTCTGATCAAGTATGAAAGCAGCATTGCTTTGTGCAACTTCATAGCCTTGTTCTGCCAGAAGAAGATACTGAACCACAGCAGAATTTGAATCACCATCTTTATAGCTGTTGTAGGCAGTCATCAGTCTTTCAGACCAACGCCCCCGTTCACATACATTCTTAAACAACTGCAGAGGAAAAAGGAAGGGGGAGGATATTGGTTGTCAGGAACTTCAAAAATTTAGGTTTTGCAAGAAGTAAAGCTTTAACATTCTGATGCCTGTTCAAAATATTTGTATTTCACATGAAAAACATGACAGGCAAACGCCACTGTTTAAGACAGGCTTAATTTAAGATACAAGTTGCTAAGCAGATAAATGCTTAGTAACGTGTAAGATTCTTAATAAGTAAAGACAGTAACTTAAAAGATTCAGATGCTTACTCAGAATTATTCTTTAGTATTAGTTTTTTTGTTACACTTAAATTGAGGTATAAAAGAAGAATTTGGTACTTTATAAAATACTGATGCTTGCTTCGTATTACATTCTTTTGATTTTCCTCAAAGTTAACAAAGCACATACAAACCTGACATAAGATAAAAGCCAAAGATTTTTCTCATGAAATACAAGCAAGTTTGCTAATATATCACTTTCTCTTTTGACAGCCTTGACTCTGCAGTCCCTACTGGAAATGTCCTATATGGGCTGATGTGGTTACAGCCAGTATTACTGACCTGTATAAATGGGTGACCTTACCTCAACAGCAGTATGACAGGACCGCATCACTCCAGTGCCAGTAGCATGCATCTGAGCCAGATTATAAAAAGCCAGAATGTGGCCACCCTGGGAGGCCAAGTTAAAATATTTCAAAGCTTGTTTATAGTCTTTCTTGACTCCAATGCCATCTAGAAGAAAGATTAAATCATTGCTATTCATTCCTCTTGAAAAGCAGTGTTGTATGAAATACAGTACTTACTCTTTAAAATTAGTCAAGAGAAGCATTGTGAGAGTGTTAGGAAAAACCAGAATGAAATACAAGTTCAGTGTAGTAAGCCCGTTCCACATGCAGTGTGTGCACACTTCCAATGCCACCTAGTGAACAGTGACTGGAAGGGCAGGTGCTCAGACCCAAAAATCGTTTTGATTTGCCACTTACTGTAATACATGGAACCCAGTTGAAGTTGTCCATCAACCCATCCCTGTTCTGCAGCCTTCTGGAAGTACTTCAGTGCTAGCTCATAGTTCTGCAGGAAGATTTGGTCCAGTCATTAAAGCCTTGCAATACACCAAAGTTTAAGAGAGAAAATATGCATGTGCCTATGTCTGTTTTACAGAAAATTTACAGCAAGATTTTCCAATGAAAATGTTCCAGATTTTCCAATGAAAATCTGGAAGCAAAAAATGAAATAGACTACAATGATATTTAGCCTATTTTTACTCTGCAGCTATCTCAAAGCTGGCATCCACATACAGCATTGCTATGAACAGTTATGCTTCACAGAAAGGAAGCTCTGTTCTGTTTCTATGAAACTTATTTCCTCAACTTTGGGCTAATTCAACTTTTGAATATCTGTTTGCATAGCTAAATATAAAACATTTGACAAGAAACCTTCCTGTGGGAAAAGCAATAAAGCAAATGAACTAATTAAAAATTTCGAAGTATTCCTCCACTCCCACCAGAGACACAAAATGGGGACAGTCAGGATTTTATTTCACAAGAAAATGATAGACAAGCTCAAATCTCCTGCTAAAATGCACACTTCTATGCATTTCTAATAGCTTAAGCAACACTTTCCAACTTTTGAGAGGGAAATCAGGATGTTTCTCTCATAGCTGCTAATTCCATAGCGCTTTTTTTTTCACATTACAGATTTCCTCAAGGAATTTTCAGTGTAACAGAGATCTTCACAATTAAACCTTCTACAGTACTTCCCTCCAGAGAAAAAAATATCTGTTGACAACAAAAAGTCACACAATCACCTATGATTAGAAAGACGACTGGCAAAAGCTTACCACTGGAACACCTCTTCCGTAGAGGTAAGCCATTCCTAATCCACTCTGTCCAACCGGATTACCCTGAAAACACAGAAAAACACTTCTGCAAAGAAAGGCAAAACCTACACCTCCATCCTTCAAATCTGGCATGTCTTTAACATCATTAAAACATATAGTATTCAAGAGAGACTCATTTTTGACTCCTAGTAATAGTTATTTAGGGAGGAAACAGCATCTATGGTAACTTTTGTTCAGTAACTACACAGATGATGAACAGGGAAAAAACTTTCAATACTAGTTATATGAAAATCTATTGTGCACTTCTACAGTGTCATACAAGACGTAGAACCCATGACCCTAGAAAGATGGGGCATTACTAGCTTACTTATCTTTAGTTTTTCCAACTTCAAAATGTTTGGATGCTACAGAAGCTCCCAAAACAACTCCAGGAACTCTAAGAACCTGTCTTAAGGGCAGAATGGTGGCTGTCCTGTGGGTTGCATTACTAACCATTGCCCCTGCAAAAGCAGGCACTATGGCACTCCTTCAGTGCCAGGACAGGCCATGGGACACATCAGAAACCTTCAGTGAATATAGGGAATGAGCACACAGAGATCCTCACTTTAGCACAGAGATGTGGAACAGCATTCTGATTGTAGAATGTGAGAACCATGAATGCAGTTATCTTACAACAGTCCCTTCAGAGCTTAATCTACCGTGTTTCATGTGCTAAACACCCTCCCTGGAGGACTACTCATGCTTTAACTGTACAAACACTACCTTATGGGATAGGTCAAAGGCAGATATGCGGGATTAACATGATCAAAAAACATCATCCCAAAAAACAAACAGTTCAGTGGGATGAGAGGTATAAAACTACTATATATTCACAAAACAGAAGCACTGTAAATTCCTGCGACGAGACAACTTCAGATGAACAAAAACTTGCACTTCACAGAATTGCAGCTATTTAGGTGGACAGTATTTCATACTGATGAAATAGAGTTAGACTCTATTAATGGGAGCTAGGCTCCTTATGCTGAACACAGCTCCATGAAGCACCACGGCTAGAGCAGTTTTTGACACCTTAGGCAAGCAAGATTATGGGCTAATTAATCTGGGACAGAAGCTGGGAGTAGGCGTGTGCACATGGAACAGCATATGAAGCATTTGCAGCATTTCAGAGCTAATCAACTTCTTAGTGCACGTGCTGGAGTTCCAGCTTACAGATAATCATACCATATCAGCAGCCTTCTTGAAATACTGAAGGGCTGTTTCATTGCTCTGAGGCACGACATCACTTCCTTCTGAGTACATCTGAAAGGGAAAGCCATAATTGAAGAACAGCCAAAGTAGTCAGTTTAGCATGAAGATCATGAAGCATCTTCACTTCAGATATTGAGAGGGAGTCTATTGTACTTAGATTATTCCGACTATTGCATTACTGAATAATCATTAAACCTTGCCCAGAAGCAGAAAATACATCTCTCTGCTGTAAAATTCAGAGGGCTTAACTTTCTAATGGAAAATGAACTGCCCATAAAATGAAAAAGTATTCATGACAATATCCGTCATTTTTAATTTCTACCGATGTGCAGTGAAAAACACGTATCAGGCAAAAATCTTGAGACCAGTGGAAGTCAAACTGTATTGGCAGTCAAAATACTTTGTGAAAACTAAGCAAAAATTGGTTACTAAATACAGTTCACTTCAACATTTATTAGAGACAAAACACTCAAGCAATAGAGAAAGTAGGAACTGCAATTTCTTCTGTCAGGTGCTTTGGACAGCACATTATGCTATTTTTTAGGCTTTATGGACATGATTTTTGCATCCTCTACTGCAATGACAGCCTGAAAAAGATGAGCTAGAGCTGGTGCTTATTGTAACCTAACCTCAGAGGGTACTCACATGGAGTAATAAGGATTTAGCTCATCACAGGCTGAAGGTAGTCTGCAACCCAGATCTCACACAAGTGACCTAAATACCTTTCTAAGCAGTAACGCATCATCATCACTGCCAGCAGCTTGCCAATCATGTACTAGATTAAAAATCACAGAACAGACTGGGTTAAAGATCATTTAGTTCCAACTACCATGCCATGGGCAGGGATGGTAGCCACTAGACCAGGTTGCTCAGGGCCCAAACCAGCCTGGCCTTGAACACTTCCAGGGATGGGACACCCACAAATTCTCCGGGCAACCCGTTCCACGGCCTCACCACCTTCTGAATAAAAGAGCTGTCTAACATTTAACCTAAATCTCTCCTCAGTTTAAAACCATTCCCCCTTGTCCTATCTGTTGTGCAAAATGTTGCTCTCCTTCTTTTTTGTAAGACCCCTTTAGGTATTGGAAGGCTGCAATGAGGTCTCCCTGGAGCCTTCCCTTCTCCAGGCTGAAGAACCCCAGCTGTCTCAGCCTGTCTGCACTGGAGAGGTGCTCCATCCCTCTGATCATCTTGGAGTGAATCCAGAGGAGAGCCATCAACAAGTCTATGCCTTTCCTGTGCTGAGGACTGCACACCTGGACACAGCACTCCAGGTGGGATCTCACGAGGGCAGAGCAGAAGGGGAGAATTGCCTCTCTGAACCTGTTGGCCACTCCTCTTTGGATGCAGGCCAGGATGCTGTTTGCCTTTTGGGGTGCAAGTGCACATTGCTGGGTCATGTGCAGCTCTTCACCCATGAGATCCCCCAAGTCCTTCTTCACAAGGCTGCTCTCAATGAGTTCATCTCCCAGTCTGTACTCATTTTTGTACAGGTGCAGCCCTCCCATCTGCACTTTTTGAACTTCATGAGGTTCTCATGGGCCACTTCTCGGGTTTGTCCAGGTCCCTTTGGATGGCATCCCATCCTTCCGTTGTGTCACTGCACTGCTCAGCTTGGTGTCATCTGCAAACTTGCAGAGGCTGCACTCGATCTCACTGTCTGTGCCACTGGTCCCAAAACAGAGCCACGAGGGACCCCACTTGTCACTGGCCTCCACCTGGACATAGAGCCATTGACCACAACTCCCTGGCTATATCCATCCAGTCAATTCCTTATCCCCCACATATTCCACCCTTCAAATCCACGTCTCTCCAATTTGAAGAGAAGGATGTTGTATGGGACCACGCCGAAGGCCTTACAGAAGACTAGATAGCTGACATCAGTCATTCTTCCCTTGTTGACCATTGTTTTCAGTCCATCGTAGAGAGAAACTAGACTGGTCAGGTAAGATTTTCCCCTACACAAAAAGGCCTTAAATCTGAGGAAACTGAAACAATGGCCCATCCTGCAGGTGGATTCAGGCTTTAGTGTAGAGTAAATACAGGCCTATTGGCAATTTTTACCCAGATGCCTCAATTCTCTACACAGAACAAAAGGGGAAGAATGTCCTTCCCATTTCCTTTCTCATCTTAGTATTTCCTTCTAGGCAAAGTTTTGAGAAGCCTAGCTTTTCCCCACACAATGTGTGGAAAAGAATAGATGCCTATTTAGAGTTTTGAATTCCACCACAGGAAAAGGACATTTAGGTATTTAATTATTTGATTTTAAAAAAATCCCTCTAGTTCAAGCACTGTTTAGAAAAAAACAAAAGTAAAGTAAAGGAAACTGAGACAAGACATAACAGACTGCAACACCCAAATCTTGCAGAAAAATTCAAAACAACAGCAAAATGGCAATACTTAGATTCCAGAATTCAAGTTTTAGACTGCCTGATATCAGAAAGTAGGAAACATTTGCTGTTTTTCATTGCAAGGCAGTCAGTTTTCTTACTTTTGAGAGCGTTCATATCTTACCTTTCCTAGAAAAGCCATAGCGTGGGAATTGCCAGCATTAGCTGCTTGATTGAAGTATTCAAATGCTCGCTGTAGAGAAGAAAACAAGTGTTTTAACTACCATGACTATGAGTTGAGTAACTTTTCTCACAAATGGAGCAGAGGCAGGTAGACTGTTTGCCAAGCTACCAGGTTCTTCTGAGAATAAAAGTTACCATTCCCACATAATTTAATATACGTAACAGGGTTCTTCATTTATATAATTGCAATATTAAGCGGCAATCCCTTTAATCAGTGTATTCCAAAAAGCAGAAGGAAAAAAACCAACAAACTACAACTGCTACTATGCACAAGCTACACAGGCAAATCTTACTTTCTTATTGTACCATCAAACCCTCTTTAGAATAGGTGAGATTTGCCAACTCCTATTCTACTTTTACACAGAATTTGGTTATACTCCTTCTGACCACTCACTATCATCTCTGAGCCCTTCTGAAGCAGTCATTTTGAGGTATTCTAAATATGATAACCAGTAAATAATTTCTGTTAAATCATTACTGTATTGGATGAAATAGTCCTCAGGACTGCACATCCTTAGCTCTCCATTTTTTCAATACATACCTGAAGACAAGGTTAGCTATTTTAACTTCCAGAAGCAGAGTAGCTAGGTTGGCTTACATCAGCAGAAGTTCTATTTTCTATGCACACTTAATATCTTTAGTATTTAAAGTTGCACTGTTTTGTCTACAGAAGCAAAATATTCTTGCAAGCTACAAACTAGACTAACATCACTAATGCATGCCCACTGCATCACAAAGATTGTCAAAAACAAGAACTGTTTTTATCAAGTAGTACTGGAGCTGGCTGAGCTTTTGTACATTCTCATTTCTGGCGCATTCTCATTTCTGAGATGGTTAATCTTAAACGAATTATGCAAAAAAATCAGTTCCATCTTCTAGTCACATAAAGACTAAGTTTTATTGAACAAGGCTATTGAAATCGTTACATACCATACAGTGGTACTTACACACTTTTGCATCACTTGTTTTCTCAGTTATACTTTCTCCCCCTCTGCCAAGTGTAATATGCACCAGAGATATAGAGAAAAGGTACCTGATGATTTTGCTCTACTCCTCTTCCCCCATGCAAGTGCAACTGTCCAAGGCCAACCTAAAAATAAATTTTACATCGCAAGAAAGTCACTTTTCCCTCGGGACTTCCTTTTTCTAGCAATACAGATATGGGTGAGCTAATTACATGCACAAAGACAGGCAATATCACAAAGTTTGAAGGCACAGATTTGCTCCAATAACTACAGTACAATCCTACTTTTTCACACTAGCCTAAATGGAAATGTATCCCAGACAGAAGCGACATACTGTCCTAGATGCAAAGTAACAACTGTTCATTTGAATGCTGTCTATCTAAGTCTTGAGTCATATGTGACCAAGTTGGACTGTGACTATTTGCCTCTATCAGCATCCTCCCCATCTGCACTGTGTGTAGGCGAGGTGCAGCCTGCAGTATGCAGAAGTCATGCAAGAGCCGGAGCAGTGAGAAACTGAAATCCCCTGTCAAGGCCAGTTTTTTTATCCAGCCTTCCTCCACAACATCTGAAGCTATCCTTGAAGTAGCCTGGCTGATTTCTAGTGAAAGCCAAGACCTCATTCCTAAGCTGCTAAAGTTGTAATGTTTTGGACTTGTTTTAAAAAAAATAATTTGCATTTTCTGTCCAAGTTCTACCTTAAACACACTAAAATATAAGTCTCTTGACATAAAAACTAATGGGGAAATAGTAATCAGGTTGATTCAGGATGAAGAGAACACTAAAGCTCCAATGTGTTTCAATATTTCATAAAGCTGTTACTGTAATTCTTGAAAATGTCTGAATGCCATCAGAGGATCTGAATCTTACCTGTGCCTGTACATCTCCTTTCTCTGCTAAAAACTGGTAATACTGGATCAAGTCTTCTTCTAGCATCCCGCTTGCCATTCCTGGATTTTCTACTTCATCTGCTAAGCGAATTCGCTGAACCACTGTGCCACCAGTCAAGGAAATGTCACTAGCAACTGGAAAACAGATGAGATAAATTTTCAGACAGGTTTTTTTCAATACAGAAATTACACCATATCTTAGTAAAACCAGATGTCTACAGAGCTTCAACCTGTTACTCAAGAGAGAATTAATTACTATGACACCCTCTAAGACATTTGAATAGAGATAAAAATAGCATATCACGATTCAGAGCCAATTCCTGTTTAACAGCAGGAATTCTCTCTTTATACTATCAGTGTTGGGAGTACTTTGGTATCTTCTAGTTGAATGATATAGCACTCCACAGAAAGTCAAGAACGTTACCCCAGTGAAAGGTTTTTACCGTGATTAGCTACAAGTCGGTAGTGAGTGAGAGCAGATTCACAGCTCTGGAGGACTCCTATCCCAGCCCAGTACCGGTAACCCTAGAAAGGAAAGTATATAAATATGGGACTGTCAGTCACCTGAGAACATACTGCTTGCCGTGTTACAAACTTTTTTCACATTACTTGAGCAAGACTTGATGGGACAATAGGCTGGGCAAAGGCCACAAGTCCATTGTAGCTACATAAAAAGCCAATGACTGACACTATTAAAGGTTAAACGTGGCCAGCATAGTTTGGATATTACTCAAGAAAAAGCAAATAAGCAGAATGGTGCTTTAGGGTGAACATATAAAGCCTTTTACTTACATATTGCACTTTGTCTTAAATCTCACAATACTGATTAAAACAGCATCTTCTGTAAAGATCTCTTTCATAGTTCTCATTAGATTACAAAAATTTTAAGTCTGACGATTCCGATTTAAGTCAAGAGATATAAATATGGTTCATCTAAATTCATAGTGGCATATAGCTTAAAATGAGCAGACTCATCCTTACATTAAAAATGAATAATGGGGAAGATACTACTGCCCACCCAATGCATGTAAAATGATCTAATATTTGGACAGGGTAGTCATACGAAAGGAAATCTTAACACTGAAAATGTAGGAGTACAAAAACACTCTTGCATGTTTTAAGTTATTAACCATCTTACTTACCAAGATCATATGAGCGATCAGATTTCCTCCTAAAGCTCCAAAAGTGTAATACACCAGGGCCTTAAAACAAAATCATTGGTTATTCAACATCTGCCCCTAAGAGAATATACAAGACCACACACTGAACATTTCTAAATTACCTTAGCTTGACTAGAATTGACTCCTAGGCCAGATGCATAGAGAAATCCAAGAGCCTAGAAATAAAATGAAGTTTGTCAGCACACCCTTTGAAAAAACAATGATCAGTTTTCCTGGAATTCATAGGCATTATGATTCAAAGCTGCAAAGAGTACACCAAGCTCTACCTTCAGTTTGGTAGTGTCTATATCTATGCTCTTCTCTGCTCCTTTCAAAGCATGAAGTTTCTAAATTATTCAGTTGTTTAGGATGCTAACATAAATCAGTGTTTCACCAGAATTCAGATGAGCGAATCGCATGCAAGGAACAAACTACTACTTCCCTGAATGCCCAGTGTAGATCCAAAGGTCCTAAACAGTGAAAGTATCCCAGTTTAAAGACCCTCAAGTGAAGCTAAGCAGTATCTGTCAGGTTATTCATGTACCCAGTTTGCCTCATACACCAGTGTAAACACATACTAACCACTACTAGCCTTGCCTAGAGGGCTCGTACTGTTTGATTCACAGATCCTGTGAATTTACAGTTTTGCATCTGTTCTGCCACAGGTTAGTTGCAACTGTGACTATAAATATAAACAGTCAGAATGCACTGGGCTGTTTGGCTGAGGTTCTTTCAGAAGTTATTTTTGTCCTTAAGATTTACATAGTTATTGCTCTACCTATCACACCTGTTACAGCTGGTGGCTCAGAATAGAAACTAGCAGCACAGAAGATAGTGTATATATAAAGATGTCTGTATTTCACAGTGTTCTAACACTATTCTAGGCAATCTGAAAGCATACACAAAAATTATGTCGTGCAGACAGTATTGAATTCTAGACCAATAAAAGTCAAGGTCATCACTGAGAGATAAAGTCTCTAGAGAAAACATGTTCCTGCTTTCTATGGTAAATCAGTACTCCACCATTAAATAGGGAACAGCTATTTGGTAGCCAAAGGAAAATAAAATTAATAATTCCTTAAGAAGTTGACACTTCCAAAACAAGAGAGAACTAAACAATAAGTATATGCAGATACTGAGACATTAAAATCAAAACCACCCATATTTTATGACATATTGTAACAGTAAGCATGAACAATTCTATGTTCAAAGGCACAGGGACAAAGCAAGTCCCAATTCACTAAACAGCTGTCAAGATTCCTAGGAGTTTTTATTTCCTAGATTATAAATGGGTGTGTATATCTGCCCATCTCAGATTAAACTGCAAATGAAAAAGCACACCATTGCACAAAATCCACATAAAAAGTACACGCTTTCAGAAGGTTTGTTGGCTGGAGTCGCCTGCATCTACCTGTTTTTTGACTTATACATCCAATGTAGTCAGTCGTATAACAGGAAAAAAATTAAATTAAAAGACCACTACCATCCCATATTACTGGTAGTTAAACGTTTTTTAAAACTCAAAGAGAAGATATGTTTGTGTTTACTTTGAGGGCGCAGGTGCCATCTATAAAAACACCTTAGAATAAGTACAATCTATAAACAATTTGTAAACCTATAGAAACATCTGTAGTATCTAAGGATATACGTACCATTTGTCCTTTAGGAGAGCCTTCTTCTGTCAGTTTTTCAAAGAGTTCTTTTGATGACTGGATGTTCTGCTTCAGGTAATCCCCAAACAACAAAGCATAAGACACTTTCTCCATGGCCTTGGTATGATTCATGTCAGCTGCTTTCAGAAGATACTGATATGCTCTTAAGAGAAAACAATTTCTTTGTCAACTTGAAGCAAAGAAGCAGATTCCATTCATAAACCTGAAGATTCTGGAGAAGTGTTTTGTTTCTCTGTTTTAGCCTTTATTCTCTAAAAATGCATCTCCTAACAGTCATTTGTTCCCCCTACAAATCATCAACATAAGCAACAACTCATGATTTAGTTAACTGACAAACTGAATTTTAATGTTCGCTCTACTCCATAAGCAAAGCAGTATGCATTTCCTCTCCTCTAACATATACAAGAAATTTAAGGTCAAATGCTACATTTTTGCAGCAACAATTTTAAGTTCTGTGCTAGGTATCCAGTAGAACCACTCCTGGAACAGTCTCGTAGATCACGACAGAAAGAAGCAGCCTGGAAAAGACTATGGAGTCTCTCCGATTTGAGTTCAAAACCACTCCAGTGACAACACCAAGCCTTGGGCCCAAGACAACTGCATACGTGATCAGCTTTGTGATGAAAAAGTCATGCTAACAATGAGGAGGATCTCTGGAAGCTCCTCTTTCTGTTTCAGTCCCAGAACTTAAGGTAGCCCTTCAAAGCAATTTCACAGCAGCTGGTTTCACAGCAATAAAAAATCCCCTTAACCTTAAACATGGTAACACAGTATTACCAAGCCTGCTTCAGCTGGTCTCAGGGACCTTTGACAGCACTCCAAGATTTTTATTTACCTCTCCTCCTTTCTATTCTCAGCCTTGTCCTTTTTCTTTAGGACTGAGGCACACACGGTTCCTCACAGAACTTCATCTAAGAAAGTGTAAGGTGTACAAGAGAACTAACACCTAATATTGTTTTACAATTCTCATACTATTTTATACTAAAAAATACTACTCAGAATCCAACAGATATTGTCTCCTTTTGCCAAGGTGCAGACAACTTGAGATGTGCCTCACTTTCCCTGACACAAAGTAGAAATACATTCCTTTATTTCCACAAACAAATTTAAAAGAGTAATAGTCCTCACATATTAATCAGCAGAAGTCACCACTTGCTAAGGAAGTTGTCAGCATGAATAGGAGGAAGATCTAAATTAACCTAGCCATTCTAAATTATACTGGTAAGTCCACAGCCACTTAATCAGTAACTGGATGCATACAGAAGAGAAAGTAGAGACAAGAATGAATAGAACATTGATTTCTTATTTTTTCTTTTGTCCACAAGCATTACCCTCTTCCTTCTAACAACATTCATTAGTAGAATTTTAACGATTTGTTGTAATACTATTTTTATGGTGACCAAAACCATCAGAAAGCAGGAGATAGAGCAGGACAAGAAATTTTCCCCACTTTCTCTTTGAAGCAGAATGAGAACCAGACTGCACAAAACATCTGAAAAAGGACAATTAGCTCATATCATGTTCTCAGTTTTCTCCTGGGCACTTGCCATGTATAAACTGGGGCTAGAGAACTGCAGCAACGTCTTGTATTAAGTCAATGTTTTGACGACACCCACTCTTCAGAAATTAATCTTACACAATTTTTACTGCATTCAAAGGAATGCAGGCATAAATTTTTCTAAATACCCTGAATTTACTATTTATTTTCTATCACTGCATAGTTTGATGTTGAGTCCAATAAAGCTCAAAACCTCAGGGCAGCTCGTTCAAGTTGTTTTTGAGCAAAGGGAGAGTGACCAGCCATATCGTCCTTCTCCTGTGGGGGTGGATGAGGTATACTTACACTTTCTTCTGAGCCTTTTTACTGCTTTCATTAAGGATTTTCATTCCAATCTGATAAACATCCTCAGCTTCTTGCATCTGCCTTCTCTTATTAGACTGCTCTTCAGCTAAAAAAATAAAAAGTATACATTAAGAGCTCCAATTATACCGCTCAAGACTATCCTCTCAAAATTCCTATTGGTTCTAAAGGGTAAATACAGCCAGAAACATGTTTTTGAAGACCAATAAACAAACTAAGTGATTACAAAAAGCTGTCTAATGGATGTGCTGGATATATTAATAGATAATTTCTTCTTGTGTGATGTCTGTCATGTACAAGTTTGCTGATAAAATTCATTTTATTCATTGCTCAAAAGCAAGCTGTGCAGGTTCCTCCCTCAGAAGGATGTTTCCTAGAGAAGGGTTGCCTTTGTGCAACCAATCATTAAGCATAACGGGCAACACTGTCAAACCCCTACCCTCCTACAGCCTCAGAAACAAGAGTTTTACAGATGCCTTCACTGCAAGATTTCCTGATCAGCTCTGGGAAGTGGCATTTGCACTAAAACTTCTTCCATCATGAAAACTTTGCCTTTATAACTACTTGTTTATCGCGGTATAAAGTGGCCAGGGACTTTTACATCCTGAAATAAAAAGTGTTAAGAGGACTGAAAACAGTAGCTTAAAAAAGTATTCCTTGAACAAGAACAAGACAAAAGGCTGCTTACATTCACAGAAGCCCCACTTTTGATCTTTCTTGTAATCATAGGTTGTTGCACACCAAAGCCTGCCATCCTCCCTCCCATCAGCAGTGCACTCTGCGTATTCCTTCTCCATAAACAAGAACGGAAAGTGGCAAGGTTCACCATCTGCAGTGCCTCCAATAGCTGTCAAAACTGAAAATACACACCCAGGAATTAGACTACTCTCCTTTATTCCCAAATTAAAATCATATATTACATACAGAAAAGTGCTCCTCTGTTGGTTTTAATTTCTATGAACTACAATTAATCAAGTTTTTCAGTAAAATTTCTAACTTACAAAAGCTTGAAAAGGCAGTTTTTCTAAACAGCACTTGAAAAATGTAATTCTTAGTTTTAATTATGAAATGAAGCAGAAGCTATGTGGTTTCTTATACCCTTAGTTCTAAGCAAAGAAAATATTGTTTTGATTGGAGAAGGCAAATCTCAGTTACATTTTTATTGCCTACCAAAATAGTCTTTCCTTGCACTTTCTCTTCTCTGCAAAAGACCTCGTAATGCACCCTTGAAGTGCATTCCAGAGCACATTCATTTCAGCCCCAGGGTCAGACACAATCATGACAGAACACCACACATCACGAAATGCTCTCCTGAAAGTACTGGAATATCAGCAGGGAGTACACTTGAACATACAACTAAATGAAAATCCTTAAGTGAAATCACTACGATGCAGATGAAAGGATTCTCATCGTTATGAATCTGGTAACTTTCTACTCCTGAAAATACCTAGATTAAAAACATTATTTCATTTTGCCAGTATATTCAGTTGCATTCAAAATGGCTTTGAACAGCACAATTTATCATTTCTCATGCACTAAAACTTCAAAGGTTCCAATATCACAATATTTTAAAATAAAATCAATCTTCTAGGAAGACTAAGGATTCTCTGGGCTTTGAAGATAGAATTATTTCAATTAGACTTTTATAAAAGTTTTCCTCTTTCACTAAGCTAAATCTAACAGTTGAGTTCAACTTCATTTGAAAACATTTGCAAATTCATGCAACTGATAATGTCAATTGTACAGTTTTTTCAAATTAACTTTGTTATTTCTGTAATTATAGGGAAAACTAGTTCTTTTTTTAAGGGACTATAACTGAAAGGCCTAAAGACTATACTAATTTAAATACTCCGTGTTGATTTTCTGAAGCAAAAGAAAGTCTTCAGGTATAGCTGGACCTGTTCAAATTGCTCTTCATAACTGGATGCCTTGGCACAGGTTCCACCACATCACTTCAAGTTAATTATATCACAAGAGGAAAACTGTTATTTTCAGTAACTGCCTTCAAAACTAATGTGTTAAGATGCAATTAGCCTGGAATAATTTCAGACATCTGTTAACTACAAAGTAATATACAAACTCCTGCTAAGGGTTCATTTAACTCCAACTTGTGGGACCTCTTCTCACTGTTATTTGAACAAGCTCCAGGTCCAGGATTTTAACACTACTCGAGAACTCAAGGTTTTACTTGTATTGTTTTGTACCTTGTCTCCTGTGTGGAAAACAGTTCTACACAGTGCTCTGCATGAGATTTAGTTGCACACTAAAGTTATGAAATTACTCTGCCCCAATGCTCCCCTTTGCATTTTATTAATTCTAAACTCAACCATAATGCTGCTTTTTGATAGTAACAAAGACTAACCCCAAGAGCAACACAGCAATGCAATCACAGGTTAAAATGCTCACCACGGTTATTTATGTGCTTAGAGAATGATAAATACAAAATGAGGCAAACAATTTAGCCAGAGGATAAATTAGCTTTTGTCAAATCAAGTGCTCCAGAAGCAATTTACCTCTTTACTATCTCTGAATAAAATATGTGGTATTTCATTATATTTTGTCCTAATTTACTTATGTCTCCTCTCATACTTTACGCTGCAGGAAACCCAAATATAGATTGCTTATAAGTATTGGCAATATGACTGTAAGATTCTTCCAAATAGGAAAATAAATTGCAACAGGAATTGCCAGCTCTGTATAAACTTGTGAGCAGTTTTCAGCAAAAATTGTTAGTATGGAACTTTTGTGTTATAAAACACTAGAACACAAACCAGCAATAACTAAAAAAATATCATTTTCCTTACACACGATCTCCTCACTCACCAGAAGAGAGCAGGACAACGTTCTTAGAAAGTGAAAAGCTTTACTAGCACTAATTCTAAATTACAGATTTTTTGATGCTCCATATCCTACAAAATATATATGGAAGCTTGAAGAATATACTTTTTTCCCATGCAATCTCATGACCATACACAGTAGCGAAACTATTTTTAGAAAAGCTTTAATGTTCCTCAATGCAGTCCTGTCACCAGGAGTTTATCTGGGGGTGTAACATCTGCACCTCACATAGATGCTCACTTAAGAGTTCGTCAATAAAGCTGTCCTTTAGCACTCTTTTCTCCTGACAGAAAACAAGCACTTTTCTTTCAGAATTGCTTTTCTTAAGGAAAAATCCCTCCAATCACATTGTTTATTTAATTCATAAGATGTTCCAAGAACTGTGCAAGACTTAAACTTATGGTGTTTGAAAATCACTTGCAGTATGTTGATAGGTATAGTTAAAAACCTGAGTTGCCAAGGAGCCAGTCAGCTGGATATATTTTTGTATGAGATTAAAAGTATCTGAAAGTTTACTTTTGAAATAGACTGCACTGACTAAATATGGTGCTCAGCTCACTGTTTTGTGGCAGAAAGGTATTCAGTGGATTTTATATACCTTTCTCCTGTACAACACAGCATCAAAAGCAATGGTTAAGCCTATTACTGAGTTTTCACAAACTGCTACTAGTTCTGCTCTAATAAGGAACCAGCTTATTAGAAAACACTCAGTACATTACAGAGCTCATTTAATAACTCCTGCTTTCTTCTGACATTTCAATCTGAGTTGAGAAGACAAATACCATGAGTACCACATAACTGTATTTTTCAGTAATATTAAAGATTTAGTTTTTAAGGACAAGTAAAAAGGAAAGGTCTGCTGTGTAGGTTAAGGTACTCAACTGTGCCATCTAGTTATCATCTACTACTAACTGCAAATCAAAAAATCATAAAATTATGTGGTAAAAAAGCCATATTAGAATTTCCTGGGAATTTAGGCCCAAGACATAAGGTTTTACCTACATTTAAAAACTTCATGAAGTTTACATGCGATTTAGATGCTGCCCTGAGGCTCTCAATGCCGTTCTAGGAAGCTTGTCTTTAGATTACTATTTGTTCCTTTTCTGTCAACTGACTCCCCAGGCAAACAGGATTGAAAAAGACTGATGCAAATTTCTCTTTGTATTGCTGGTGTACATACAGAGCACAGGATCTGTACTTGACTTCTATTTGAAGAAATCAGAGCCTTCTCTGTTTGATAGTTAAAGGTTTCCAGCAATATGGAAACAGTAAGAAAAATGGAAAATTCTTTCAAATGCATCTGAAAATAACTGCTCAGATTTCAATTACAATACATTTCGAAGCTACTTTCTAATGAAAAAGGCAGCAATTACCATTCTTTCATTTATTACAGAAAGGTTAAGACACTAGTAATTCCATATGTTCAAAATTACTGTTTGTGTTCACCCACGTGCTGGAGTTACTCAGATGCATCTTTGTTGCAATTTTTCAAAAGTCTGTGAGCAGTTACCTGGACTCTGTATTTCTGCTTCTTCCAAATCCTTATTTAATAGATTTGACATTTCTAGAGAGTTTAATTCTTCCAGTGAATTCTCTTTCTCCTCTTCTCGACTGTGAAAGTTCTCTTCATTCTCTGACTGAGAGTCCGATTTCCCAGATTCGAGGAAGATCTGGCCTGCTACCACTCGAGTTCCTGCAGAATGATCCTTTACCTGGTCCTCTGCAGATAAAGTCTGATGGAAAACAGCCACATCATTTAGAAGATTAGAAACTGAGAAGCAGCAGCTGGCTAAAAACTCATTTTAAACTTCTTAAAAGATACGGTTAATTAACTTACACAGTAGAATCAAAAGTAAGCTGAGCTACCTCTAGCAGCTCTCATTGCCTTTATCCCCTTAAGGTCTTTGAAAAAAAATGTTTCAAACTTGTAACACAGTATTAATTTCTCTGATGCACAGAAGAAATTAATGAGACAGCAAGAGCTACAGAAAAGCTTAAAACCTAAACCCAAATTTTTGTTCTGAATTTCAAACCTTTGCTCTCACTCCACAGGTAAAACAGAATGACTAGAAACTTATCTCCTTACCTTTGACTCTAGTGATTCATCTTGATTTCCTTCTTCATCTAGAAGAGACATCGTAAGTCAGTAAAATGCTTTTCCATGAGTAACTATCTCAAAAATAAAACCTTTAGTTACAATATTGTACCGTGGTCCTGAAATATTCTAGTGTACTAAGTTGACTAATGCACTTCAGAAAAACCTTATTAGTGGGATAAGGAGGAATCAAATGTTTCACAGGTGATCCTCTTCCTTAAATTATGCCAACACAACCGTGTGTTCCACAGTGGAAAAAAAGTGTGTTTTTTTCTACATTCACAGTCTGAATGGTTCCAGTCCAATTAAACTACTTAAAAATGTGTGCATCAAGTGAAAAAGGTCTATGGAACATCAGGTTTTTAGTCATGAAATCAGCTTTAGTATGAAAAGTTTCAGTAGTGACCAGAAAGTTGTATTAATACCCCCATGCTTGTAATTAAACATTATCCTTTATAGAATGCCAATTCATTCTGCCTGACCAGCATAGTCAAAGCTTTGTACAGAGGTTTCTCTTCAAAACTGTGAGGAATTAGTTGGTCT
Source organism: Mohoua ochrocephala (assembly GCA_013398855.1). Lineage (NCBI taxonomy): Eukaryota > Metazoa > Chordata > Aves > Passeriformes > Acanthizidae > Mohoua > Mohoua ochrocephala. Next base: position 66,190 of record VZTA01028619.1, read on the forward strand.
TTAATATACTCTTCAAGAGATGCAAGCCTTGTTTAACTGTCATCTTTCTTGGCTAAAAGCTATATGATACTTGATTAGAAAGACTGGAAAGAAAAGAAATGGTAAAGAAGAAAGGCTATTGGGCAGACACCTAAAAGAATACAGGTGAAAAGGCAAAGATAATCAGAAAAGCCTATTTATGACAGCTTTACCATTGTTTTTCAGAACTGTTTCTGCAACAATTGTTTTGTTCCTTTAGCTAAAATGGGCTACTCACTGTGCTTCAAACAACTTGGTCTGTGCTATCATTTTGATGGGAAGCCTCTAAAATTAACATCACTGAGATGTGACTGTTCAGTCATCAGTATCTGATACCACCTCATTTCAGCAAACAAACCCTCCCACATTTGAAAGGAAATGCTACAGGCCTCCCTCTCTCTGGTACACAACGCACTTACACTGAAATAAAAGCTCAAAACGTAAACAGACCTCTTAGCAAAGCTGCCACTAACTCCTCCTACATTTAGAAATCCCCCTTTCTGAGGCTCTGGGGTGCATAATGCCCTGGAGCAGTGGCAAAGCAATGACAGGCTGGAGACCTGCACTGGGACTAGAAAAGGTGTCTGAACTCACAGAAGTTAATGCTCTGTACATGAGATACATTTCAGACGTTACACTTCATATGTTACCTCCACAAACATTTCAATAGTTTATAGAACTCTGCTGACTCCTGTAAGCTTTTAGCAGCAAACAAAACTTGCATAATTTTCATTCTCATGCAAGTAATGTGACTTAGCAGAGATAAACCATCTCTGAAGCAACAAATTCCAAACAGGGCACTTCATCGGTTCATGTTTTGAAGCCTGCTACCATGGCCCTTGCAATGAAAGGCTTAATCCTGGAAATCGCTTTCTGGAATCTAGATTCCATATTGTTACTTGAGGTATAACTTCTGACTGAAACAAGTAAAGAGATGAGGGAGAATTCAACTTTAAGCTGTAACGGCATAATAGAAATTAAGAAAAAATGCTAAGACTTGTAAGTGAAGCTGCAAAACTATGGTGATGAGATGATTAAGAGTACAGCTGAGACATGTAAGTAACAGCCTGTTGAGGATGGTGAAGAGGATGCAAAGCTCGAAGAGTTTGACTGCCAACAGACATGGAATTAAAAAGGATCTAGAACAGTTGATGTGGGTAAGCAGCTGTACTCTACAGGTCCGAAAATGAAAATGTGTAGAGCACTTCAAAAAAACTCATGGAAACAGCAAAGAGCACTCCAGATGAAACAGACCCTACAAGGAGCAACCAAGACAACATAAGAACAAACACCAATTTGGAAAAAAACAACCATTATGAGGCCTAAGGAAAAAACAAGGCCAGCTGCAGTTTTGGCAGAGACCTCAGGGCTTAGAAGCTTGAGGAATCTAACAGATAAGGGTGACTGTGATAAGTCATAAGAAGTTCTACCACTGAACTTTGACACTACAGACCATGATATGACAATTGGTCTTTAAATTCAGTAAAAGTACACATACGTTTAAGATACTTGCTGGTGTTTCTATTTTGAAACTATGAAAGAAGCTGGAATTTACCATGTTTCCCACATATTACATTCTATTATCCTAAATAATTTTGACCTAAGACCAAACGTCACCTTCAAACTTCAGAGCTTGTCAAGACATCCATACATGATTCTGGAGAGCGGGAAAACTAAGACAGGGTAACCTACCCAATAGCTTGTATGCTCCTAATAGATACAAAGCACTTACAGAGTACCTGCTATTGAAGTAGGAAACATGATGTTTGTTTGTTTGTTTTCACCAGCTAGGGTGATTGTTTTTGTCTGCACAAAACCAGCCTATGCGCCTGACAGCACTTTTGGTAAAGGCTTCACTAACTGATTTCAATGTGTGGTAGGTTGACTTCATATCAAAAGACCACACAAGACCAAATATAAATAGGTTATGTTATCTGTGCACACATATGAAAGGACAATTTTATTGTAACTTCATATGCAAAGCAAAAGGCTTACCAAATTGAAAGGCAAGAGACACCTGAGCAACATAAGGTAGAGCTCACTAAGTGTTTGCTCTTCTTCCTTGAAAGTAAATAAACCTATTTCATTTCTATTGCATCATTTAAACTCTCTCTGAAGGAACCAGCTTTGTAACTGAGAAGTTGTACTGGAACAATTGTTTTCAAACAGTGGTTCCAAAATGCATTAAAGCAAAACCAAAATATTAATTTAACTTTTCTTAGCTCTGAGACTTCTTTCTAAGGTAGGCAGATGAGGTTGCAGTGATAATGAATAGTGTGACTAGAGGAGGGATCACTTACAGCCTTGTTGTTTCATGGAACTGCTGACTAATATGCACCCACTACTTATAGAAGTGTTTACTCCCACGAAACAGTTAAGAAAACTATTCTGAAAGTGTTAATGAAAGGTCTGTGGAAGGTCACAGTTGGTCCTAAGAACAGTTTATTAGTCAAGGCTGAGCTATCGAACTAAGTCACGGATGTTATGTTTGTGCACCTGCTTCAGAGATTAAAGCTGATAGTTTAGCTTGTTTTTCCACACTTCAATTTAAAAAAGTAACTGACTTTTTTTTTTACTTGGATCTGTTACCAAGGCTGTCTAATTCCACAAACCTCTTCTAAGAGGGCCAAGTGGAAATTAATCTCACCATTTGTTAAACAAGTTAGGGAGATGCAATGATATATTAAAAGGAAAAGGTAGGCTAAAATACTTGTGGCTCAAGTGGGCAGCTGACAAGGTTGTACAGAATGCTTCATTTACAAACAGTGCTGAGACGTAGACATTGTTGGGTGCTCTCACGCCCAGCTAGGACTTCACAGAGCTAAACATCTTGTTTCAACCATCCACCACTTCATAATAAAGAATTAAAATCAGATTTAAAAATATATTCATTTTTCCTCAATTAGAAAGGCCAGTGTTTAAGCATGCTATGTAAATATAGCAAAAGTACTCTGGCAGCCTATGTTAGGGAAAAAGATCCTACCATATGCTGGGTAAAGATCCTACCATTTTGTGAGGATTACTGTTTTCAAGAGAGCACTAAGGAGAGAAGGGTAGAAACCAAAAGAGCTACGCAGTGTGATTCAGAAATAACGTCATTAGCTTGAGGGAGTTCAACAGTTCCAAAGTTTTGCTGTATTAGAAGATCAACTGACATCCCATAAAGCTCAAGGGCTGCTACTACCAGACAAGAAATTCCACTAGTTTCAATGTTAAAATGGTCACTCACATTCAGGAAGCAGCCAAAAATTCAGTAAGCAAAGCAGTCCCCTACAGCTCTGATGAATCACTGACCGACTACTGTAGTGAGTTTCCTTCTAGTTTCTGCCAAGCTCTTCAAGCCTCAAACACTATGACAACAAAGCAACCAGTGGGATTCTGCTGAGAGCAGGGCTCTCCCGAGTGGAGTGTGCACACCTCAGGGAGAACACTGGCCAAGGCACCGGGGCTGCAGGAAGAAAATACCTTTCATACTGTTAATACATCAAACTTTTCTTAATGCAGTGGTCATCCCACCTTTATTTCATTATTTTTTTTATTTGTGTTTGTGTGCATGTTTTATGATGTACATATTATGTTAGGACAAGAATACATCAATGTTTAACTTACAAAAAATACACGTAAAATGCATGCTCAAAAATCTTACTATGGAGAGACGTGTAGGAACAGAAATGGTTTGGCAGTGACTGCTCTAGAGCATCCGTGAGAGATTTTCTGTGGTATTTTTGGCAATTTCTTTCAATGTTGTTTTTGTGCAAGTGACTAGGTAGACATTGAAAGGGAATGCAAATTCTGTTTATCCAGTTCTTGCAGGAAAAAAGGAAATCTTAAGAAAAAAAATTACCTCAGACTGCTTTTCATCAATTTTTTGACTGTTACATTCAGCACAGAAACAGATTCAATAGCAGAGATGCTATTCCCATTACATGAAGCTTTAAAACATGCAGTGAGTTAAGTAAAATCCCTAAGTGGCACCTATTCAGCAAGAATAGTTCCAAAGTATCCTTGGCAGCAAGTAAGTTGTTCCCAGCTACAATCTGTGCAGCATATTCATTTTAGTGCAACTAGAAGATTGAGATATAGGTCAAGCCTCACCCTGAATAAAAATCTTTTTTCCAGTGTCCTTGCAATTGCTGGCTAACTAGTTACAGAACTTACTCTCCAGCAGTTCCTCGGCAGGAACTGAGATTCCCAATCAGGCAACGAGGCAAATAGTTTAGGGAGTGTTTTTCAGTCAGGAAAGTAAAAACAGAAAGGTCAGGGAGAACCACTGAGCTCTGTCTTATGGAAGAATAGGTACTGAAGTTCCCTACAGGTACATGACTGCGCTCATTTGTCCCACCAGTCACAGTGGGACAGTATGAAAACATCTGCCCATCGCTGAAGTTAGCCATGGAACACGTTGGATAGTCAGAGGAAGCACCACTTCCTCTCTTCAGGCAGAATGAGAACATTTCCACCTCTCAGTCTGTGAACAAGGGGAAACAATACTGGCAATCACAAAAAAAAAAAAAAAAGGGATTTTTTTCAATGTTCTTAATGAGTGATCAACAGGGGAAGGCCATCGCTGCTGTGATGAGCAGAAAACAGCCAGTTTCATCTGGAGAACACACACACTCTTAGCATTTTTTAGCTGCTTTTGCCAATGCTTCTTAATATCCTTCCCCAGTCCCAATTTCAAACTCCTTCATAATCTGCAGTAATATCATATGTTTAAAAAAAATACAGGGCCCATTTCTTTAGGCCTGAGTTTTCTTGCATTCACCTCAAGTTTTCAATAAATTGATTTAAACAAATATATATTTAAAATACTCACTGCTAAAAAAAATTCCTCATTAAAAACTCCTCCTAAAGTCAGGAAATGTAATACTTGAACCATTTTTACTCATTCTTCTTAAAACCCCTCCCAGATTTCTGTTTCCAGACCACACATTAGAAACAAATAAGCATTCAAGGAAGCATTTAATACACAGTCCCAAGGCTTATACCAGTCTCTCCTACAGAAAGACATACTGTTACTGTGGGAAACCAAAGCATGAAGTGAGGACAACTTTCTTGCAGAATGATTCTTGTCAAAAACTGGAGCAAGAAGGGTATTCCTCTCATAGATTTCTGCCAAAAGATGGACTCCGAGCACCCTCTCCTAATTAATTGTGGGTATCAATGAACAGCTTGACATCACAGTAGCAATTTAAATTTGTAAACAGCTCCTGTGCCTACATTCATGTACTGTGCTTTTCTTCGGCTTATTAATTGTATTACTTCAATCGACTCTAAGAATATTGTTTACACAGGCTGAATTAAACTATCAGAACTTCATACTCACAAACAACTTTGTGATAGTGGACAAACAGTCAAGACAGAAGAGCTGTGTGGTAGGACAGCCACTGCTGCACACTTGACCAGCCCCTGTCACCTAACTTCCACGTGTACAACAGATGATTCATCTGACATTCACACTCTCATCTCACCTCAGCTTTTTCCTTTAGATACACTATAAATGAGAGCACATAATTCAAAAGTTTGGCTTCATCTCTGTGGTTTCACAGAACTCGTGTGTATCCTTTCTGTAACTTGGAAAGCGGCCTGCTGGCTTATAAAGTGACCTACAGAGCTCATATAATCCGAAGTCCAGTAATATTACTTTAAATTTCAACTTCCTACTGCACACAGAAAAACGAACCCCAAACGACTGAACTTACCTCTAGAGAAAACGTCAAGTTACTTTCCTGAAATAGTGTAAAAGCAAATCCCCGGTAGCATCGCATATGGCTGGCGTTAAGGTAGTGGCTTCTGGCTTTATAAATAAATGCATTGCACATCCCCCCCACCAGCCCATGGTGGAAAGAAGGGTGTGGGAGGTAGAAACCCCAGGAAAGGAAGTAGATGACAACATATGAGAAGCACACAAAACCCGAGCTGCATAACAACAAAATAGGGATAGGAAAAAAGTATGGGGACCTAAAGCAGGACGCGTAAGTGTTCTCCATATATCGGGGGGAGAAAACCGTTCTGATAAGGCTGAAATCAGCATTATCAGCGCTTCGGGGAGAAAATCCGTTCTAGAGAGAAAAAACGCCTCACTTCGCTTTTGAGCGGTGCAAGCAATCCAAAGTGGGCTCCTAACGAGCTGTTTAAAGGCAGGCACCGCACTGACCAACGCGTCCACCCCCATCAGGCCTACAGAGCAGCCCCGGTGAGGCAAAGCTCAAACCAGCCCAGCCCCGCCACCCGCGGCCACGCAGCTGACAGGAGCCCCGCTCCCCGCCTCCCCTCCGCTCCGCCGCCTCAGCGCCCC
>VZTA01028619.1:72925-175537 GCA_013398855.1 Mohoua ochrocephala
CCCGGGGAACGGCCGGCTCTACATGGCCCGCTCCGATTGGCCCGGCCCAGGCTCGGCTCGCCCGTCACGCCCTCCCGCCAGCAAATAGCGCCGCACGTGTCTCAGCGAGGGCCGCTGCGCGAGAGCTCCCTTCCGAAACGGCCCCTCCCATTGGCTCGCGCGCCGTGCCTACAACACCCACAGTGCCTCGCGGGGGCCGCGGCGCCGCCTGGGAGCGTGTGCCTTCCGGGCCGCCGGCGGGGCAGAGACTACGTCACCCATAACTCCCCGCGCCGAACGGCGCAGGGTGCGAGCGCGGCGTCACCGCCAGCAGCCCCGCCCATTCCAGACCGCAGAATGCCCGGGAACGGGGCGCGCTCCGTTTACCGGGAGTGTGGAGCCCAGCAGTAAATTAAGTGTGTGTCTAAACCAGCACAGATGGAGTATGTGAAACGTAAAGAGTTTAGTGCAACTTTGTCTTCAGAAAGGCATCAGTTCTGGAAAGGGGTTTAGCGCCGAGGGACGCAACTCTTCGGTTCTCACAGGAATTGCATCTTTCTGTGGGTCAATTAAAAAGCAAACGAGGACGAGAACTAGCAACCCAGCCTTTAATGGACAGAAACATGGCTAGGTGTTAAATGCCACCACCTCACAGGACCGTGCTGTTACACAGTGCTGTGCTAAATTATAAAGTGGGTTTTTCCCACACCGGCTCAATAGTGTCAAGCCACCTCAGCCTTACAGCGCTACGCTCGGGATCTCTGCGGGGCGAGAGTGGCCGCCAGCGGCTGCCTTGCTCCCACGGGACACAGGGACAGAAGCTGTGGCAAGTGCAGTCCCACCCAGGGCTGGCTGAAGGATTTTCTGCCTGCTAGGGCAGGGTCTGCAGGCAAGGGAATGCCTGCACTGCTCCAGCCAGGAGGTGTCTAAATAGCGTGTAAGCGCCTTGAATAGAACTAATGAGTGGTTCTGGTTCTAAGTAGGAGAATACTGAAGTACCAGCCAATTTTTTCTAGCTACGGTACAGCTGAACAGCACGTGTGTTTGACAGGACGAAGCTGCACGGCTGTGGGAGTGCCATTTCGGAACGGGTCTGAAGGGGTTTCACCAGGGCGCTTCTCTGCGCTCGGATCAGCCCTAGGTTTAACCCATGTTTTGGTAAATGGGAAAACGTAATTCCACCGGCCGGTGAATGTGCCCCGCTGGGGCGGAGGAGGGCAGCCCGCCCCCTTGGGCCCCCTGCGTGGGCGGGGACAGCGCTCAGGGCAGCGGGACGGGCCCGCCCTGGGAGGCGGCACGAGGGGCCGTGAGGTGATCCGAAGCCTGGGCCGTACCGCAGGAGATGGGTCTGGCCTGCTCAGAGCGCATGAGGGCAGCCTTGGGTAGCCGTGGCGGGGCTACAGGGGTGGCTTCTGTGAGGAGCTGCCAGAAGCTTCCCCCATGTCTGACGAGCCAATGTCAGCCGGCTCCGAGACGGACCGGTCACTGGCCGAGGGCGAGCCCATCGCTGGCAGTGGTGGCACCTCCAGGGAAGGGGGAAAAGTTACTGCACAATGGCAGTGGCTGCAGGACAGAATAGGTGAGAGAAACAGCTCTGCAGCCACCAGGGTGAGCAGAGAAGGAGGGGAGGAGGTGCTCCAGGTGTGCGAGGTGAGATTGCCCTGACCATGGTGACGCAGCTGTGTCCGTGCAGCCCATGGAGGTCCATGGAGAAGCAGAGATCCCACGCCGGAGCAGGCGATGCCTGGAGGAGTCTGTGGCTCCGTGGGAAGGCCACGCTGGAGCAGGCTCCTGGCAGGGCCTGTGGCCCCCGGGGCAGAGGAGCCCACACTGGAGCAGGTTTTCTGGCAGGACTTGTGACCCTGTGGAAGGTACCCACACTGGGGCAGTGTGCGAAGACCTGCAGCTTCTGGGAAGGAGTCACGTTGAAGAAGTTTGTGGAGGGCTGTCTCCCATGTGATGGAGCCCGTGCTGGAGCAGCAGTAGTGTGAGGAGTCCTTCCCGTGAGGAGGAAGGAACAGCAGAAACAACGAGTGATGAACTCACTATAACCCCCTTTCCCTGTCCTGCTGCACCACTAGGAGGGAGAGGTAGAGAATTAGTGAGTAAAGCCCGGGAAGAAGGATGGGGTTGGGGGGGGAATGTGTCTTTAAGATTTGGTTTTATTTCACATTGCCCTACTCTGATTTGATTCATAATTAATTTTCCCAAGTCAAGTGTGTTTTGCCCTGACAGTCTGACAGTAATTGATGAATGATCTGTGTCCTCATCTTGACCCTCAGCCCCTTCTTTATATTTTCTCTCCTCTGTCCAGCTGAGGAGGGGAGTGATCGAGTGGCTTTGGTGGTCACCTGGTGATGAGCCAGGGTCAACCCATCACAGCTGCCCAGAGCCCTTACGGTACTCCCAGCCCATGAGTTGTTCAAGACTTCATTGAACAAATCTCTCCTCAACTTGACCCAATCAGCCTTCCTGCAAGCAGGGGTTGAACTAGATGATCTCTGGAGGTCACTTCTAACCAAATTTGTTCTACAACCAAAGCTCTGTGTGTGGGGTTAGGTGAACGAAAGGAACAAGAGGAAAAATATAATGGGGGAAAGAGATTTTGTTTTCTGAATTAATTAATAACCTTCCAAACAAAAAAAGTAGATAATGTTGCAGACTGAGTTAGTTCTGATTAATTTAGTGGATGCTGTGCTCTAAGGGTGCGGTAAATTTCTTGCTGCGGTCCCATGTATGTGTGCAGCAGCCATAAAATTCCCATTAATTTTCTTAATCTGTTTTGCATTTTTTTTCTCTGAAGCTTTGAATGGAAGCTTAGGTATTTTTGCAGTCTTCTTCCTCTCTATTCTATGCCAAAATGTTATGGTCTTTTATGCAAGTGACCAGACAAATGGTAAGGGCTCAAATTGCATCCTTTGTGTTTTAGGTGTGTTACAGGTATGTTTTCTCAAACTGTTATCTGATCTAAATTTTCAAGAGATTTTTTAATTTGACCTGTTAAGTGCTGCCTAGCTTGTCTGGCACGATGTAATACTAGATGTTCTCTAGCTAGGAGAATGGAAGTGTGGGAATTAAGTTTGGAGTACTTTAGTGATAAGCATTTTTTATGATTATTTCTCATACCCTCTTTCTTGTCTTCTGTCTCTGTAGTTTGATCATACAACTATCTGTGTTGTACCAGCATTACTTTTTACTTTGTAGAAACTTCCTTGTATTTTTTTAATGAAAAACTGCACAGGTAGGAGAGGTATGAAGCTTGGTAGATTTTGAAGAATAATTTCCAGAGAGTTGTCCTTGCAGAATGTTCTCATAAAGTTTTTTCAGCTTGCTTTAGAAAAATTAAAAGGAGAAAGCTTCAGACATCTCTCATGGAAGATTTCTGTCCTAAAATTCATTGGCTTTGTGACAGATTTTTCTGACAAAAAGATATATTATTTCTTTATTTTTTTAAATTAGTGTACAAAATATATAGTTTTAGGCACACTAATTTTCACAGCTTTTTATTGATTTTTTTTTTTTAAACTTTGTTTTACTATGTGTTTTTAAAGCTTTTGGATGCTAATTTCTGAGAAGACAATTACAAGGAGAATAATACTCCTGTATCTCCAGTGTTCATGGCAGTTGGAGGGTTATGATTCTAGCAAGGCCTGTATGCAAACTAAGAGACACAATACAGGTGTTATTTAAGCAAGCTAAGGGAGAAGATGTAAAAATTGCCATGGTTAACATCACCTGGTCTGTAAAATCAAATGCCAAGTCACAGGGAGTGAGGGAGAGAGAAGGCAGTGATGGAGAGAGGAAAGAAGACTCTTCCAGTATCTGTTAGAAAAGAAGTTGTTGGCAAGGCTTTTGTGAAGACTCCAGTCAAGAGGAACAAGAAGGATGTAGCTTGAAGAGCTGTCACCCAGTCTAGAGCAGTGACAAATTGTAGAGGTTAGGCAACACTGTGAGCTACCAGCATTCACATAAACAGAAATGCAGATAGCCCAGGCCTGTTTCTCCTCTCCAGGTGGTTAGGGTTGAAGCTCATCAGTGAAAACATCAGCCCTTGCTTTCTAGCTTCCCAAATATACCAGCATTAACAGATCTCTCTGATATCATTGTGGGCGCTAATATTCATGGCCCTCACCCAGTATGTGGGGCCTCCCCTACTTACCAGGAGAGTCTGGCTTGATCTTCAGCAGCAGAACAGATGCACACACTCGTGCCCTGTTCTCACAAGCACACTTGCTCATGCATCCCTCAGGTACTGGATCTCCCCCTGGGTGGTGATCCACTGTCCACGCACACACCCCGTGTCCCTTACCTAGCTGCTGGCTCAGAGCTGGAGTCTTTCCAGATACAGATCTTCTACTTCATGGCTAGTCCAGCTTAAGGTTGGCTAGCAAAGTATATAGATGTGTGTGCATGAATGTGCATGCACACATGTGTATGCACAGTTAAACTCCCTAGGGAAATGTAAACAGTCTGGTGTCTCCAGCTGCTGGCACTTAAACATATGGGCCCTGTGAGCCACAGTCCCTGCTCCACTTGCTGGCATTTAGACCCCAGCAACACACACCCTATTTCCAATGGCTAATGATCCTTTCCCCTGTTGCTGGCACTCAGACCGCAATTGTATTCTAGTTTAGATCTACACCCAGGTGACCCATAGTGTGTTCTCCAGCTGTTGGCAGGTGGACGTTGTAGCACTCATGTAGGACAGAGGGAGATTAAAAAGGCAAAGTCAGTAATGGAATTTATTAAGAAGAAAGGATACACTGTGTTGATCATGTGTTTATCATGTGTTGATCACATGTTGATCATGTGGCTCAGACAAGTATCCTATGTTTTTCCTCTGCTATCCACTCATATCTCTATCTTTCCTTACCTTTTCCACTTCCCATAAAGAATCTGTAATTTTTACATAACCCCCATAAGTTCTTTTTACTTTTCCATGGTTTTGGTACACTCTCACAAAGACTTTCAAATATGCCATCATACTCATGAAGCCTTGATTTCTTCTCTGGTCCCTCCTCCGCTCCCCCCTCCCTCTTGCCCCTGCCTATGTCTGCCCATCAATCAGTGACTGAAGAGTTCTGTTCTTTGTGTACCTTATTACCTGCTCATTAATGTTTGTGTGTCTGTTTGCTTTATTGCTTTCCTTGTTACCTGTTACTTCTATTACACTGAATGGTCCTTAACTGGAGTGCTTAATGAACCAGATGCTCTTACAGTCTATGTACTCTTACAGTGGGATAGAGGAAAAACACTCTTGTTTATTTAAGGTCCTGGAATCATGCTGCTTTTTGTATTGGTTCTGGTTTTACCTCTGTTATTGAATTACTGCTATCACTTGCTTTTTTTCTGTTCATTTTCTCAGGGGAAGAGCTCCAGTTATCTTCAATGAGATTTCCTATAGGATTTAATGAAACCTGAGTGTTACATGCTTACCACAATTGTAATGTTAGAGTCTCAGAGGCACGAGCAAGTTGCTTATATAGATTTCTTATGTGTACAAATTGTGCTGAGAACAACAGCTCGCTGCCTGGTGTGGGAACCCTCCTGCAAGAACAGTTGGTGTGTTTGCACTAAACTAATGTTACCCAGTTGTCTGTGTGCTCAATGTCCTGTCTTTAGATGACAATGAATAGCAAACACAAACGAGTTTGCAGGTGTTACAGCATAACAAATGCTAGCCTAGTCTGGAGATAAACTATAGTGACATCAGTCTGACCTGTGTACAAGTCTGGTGAAAACATAGTATTTGTAATTTAAAAAACATTTAAATTATTGTTTTAAGGCTGTGTAAAATCAGTAGAATTGTATTCTAACCCCTGATTTTCAGAAACCGGACAAAATGAAGAAAACAAGAAACAATCTAACTGTTAAGTGTCTATAATTGGAAATTGCAAATGATGGTCTGTTCCCTTTCTGTACTGCTGAACAGAATCACAGAATTGTCAGGGTTGGAAGGGACCTCTGGAGATCATCTAGCCCAATCTACCTGCCAGGGGTCACCTGTGACATGTGACACAGGACCTCATCCAGGTGGCTTTTGAATGTCCCCAGAGAGGGAGACTCCACAACCTCCCTGGGCAGCCTGTGCCAGTGCCGTGCCACACTCATTGTAAAAATATTCTTCCTCATGACGAGGTGGAACTTCTTGTGTTTTAGTTTACAACCATTGCTCCTTGTCCTGTCGCTGGGCATCACTGAAAAGAGTCTGGCACCATCCTCTTGACACCCATGTTTGAGATATTTACGTGCATTAATGAGATTCCCTCTCTGTCTGCTCTTCTCCAGGCCCAGCTCCTGCAGTCTCTCCTCAGAGAAGAGATGCTCCAGACCCATCATCATCTTTGTGGCCCTTTGCTGGACCCTCTCCAGTCGCTCCTTGTCTTTCTTGTACTTGTACTTTCAGTAGCCCAGAACTGGACGTGGCACTCCAGATGTGGTCTCACCAGGGCTGACTGGAGGGGGAGGATCACCTCACCTCACCTCACCTGCTGGCCACACTCTTCCCNGAGGGGGATGATCCCCTCACCTCACCTCACCTCACCTGCTGGCCACACTCTTCCCAACGCACCCCAGGATATCATTGGCCCTCCTGGCTGCAAGGGCACAGCCAGCTCATGGTCAGCTTGTCATCCACCAGGACTCCCAGGTCCTTCCCAGCAGAGCTGCTCTCTAGTATGACAGCCCCCAGATTGTGCTGGTGTTTGGGGTTCTTCTTCCTCAGGTGCAGGACCACGCATTTTCCCTTGTTGAAACTCATTAGGTTTCTTTCCACCTAATTGTCCAGCCTATCAAGGTCCCACTGAATGGCAGCACAACCTTCAGCTGGATCAGCCACTCCCCCCAGTTTTGAATCATCAGCAAACTTGCTGAGGGTTCCCTTTGTCCAGGCTATTGATAAACAAGTTGAAACATGCACATGCATGTGAATTTTGGTATATTAGTGTGTTTTTCACATGATTTCCAGACAGGTGTCTTAGGAGTTGCAGTGCAGATGAAATTAAAACGAATGCTGCCTGCAAGCTAAAGTTTTCATATATGTTGCACTTTAGTTGCAGTTATGGATTTATCAGTGTCAGTTATTTTAGTGGCAATTTCTAGAGTAGCCTGAATTACTTAAAAGTAAGAAAATCTCAACGGGGCTGAAAGCTTTCAAGGGAAAATAGGACAAGATAACAAGTACAGCATGGAAATGGGTTCAAGGGTAAGTGGGACCTGGTTTTGATGTTTTTCTTCCCAGCTTCCCTTTTCTTGAAACTTTTTGTGCTGACTGCAGGCTCAAGACCAAAGCCAGAGCTCTGCTCAGTCATCAGGCAAGGAGCAGGGTATTTATTATGGGAATAGGGCTGGGTGGTAACTGGGAAACATCTCCAGGACGACGTTCTGGGAGGTACACAATGCCAGATGAAGAAAAGTGCATCTCTGAAAACAACATATTTTGCTATATTAACTGTCCCCTAGCTTTCTGTGAACTCTCAGGTATCTAATTTGTGTTTACGGTATGCCAACACTGTTATTTCCTTGGGCTTTTTCAGAGTTAGCTCTTAAATATGGGTAGTTACTATTTGTAATGGTTTGCTTAGAAAATTTGAGTCATTCAGGTGGAAGAACAGAAAACAATCACAAGTTTTAAACTATCAATCATAAATAAACAATCTTGGCATTCGTGCAGAGTGTAATTTATTCAGAAAAATGGTTCATCAAACACTTGCAAATAATGAACATGCTTGGTGGAATTTTTTTTTTTAGGTTATTTGGGAACAGAGAATGGTAAAAATTGTTAACTGTATATATTTAGAAACGTGTATGTAGAAATAATTTACACGTAGAAGAACTTAATACTTGGTATTAGAGTTTTCAGAATGGATGTCAGCCCACGCAAGATTCTTTGAAGCACATCATCAGAGAACTAACTCGGGGTGTAAAAAATGGGACTAGTAGAAAGCCAGGACTGAAGTGTGTGTGTTGGGCTCTGCTCCTCAGGAAGAGAACAGCACCTTTCCACCAAAGGATGTTGTCACACTTGCACAAAGTTTCCGCTGCTATCAGTTTCATTACATTTCTCATGTCAGCCCTTGATGCACTAACAATGGTCTAGTGAGCAGATGTCTAGAGAGAGAATAATGAGAAAGCATCAAACCTATTTTATTTTGAAAACATTTGCTTTGGTGAAAAAGCTGTTTCCTCTAATGGTTTATCTGCTTCTGTTTATGGTTTAACTGTGGTTAAAAGTGTAAGCTGCAAAGTGAGATGATCTTGCATGCAGTGTGTAAAATGAATGAGAGCTGAGTTTATACTGAATTTGACATTCATATAATCTAATACAAGTCTAAGTGGCTTCATTGTCACTGCATGCTGTTCATGTGCTTGAGAGTCAATTTTACATACTTGTTAACCAAAAAAGTCTCATGGGAGAGAAACAGAAGGCTCAAGAACAAAAGATAAATCACTAATTGAACAGGGAGATGAGTAAAGGAAGCAGCAAGGAAAATGGGAGCAACAATTACATTTTTTTGGGAAGAAAATGTGCTTGAGGAATGATTGCAAGAGCTGGAACAGTTGGAGGGGGATCACTGTAAAAAGCTCGTAGAGGAGGGACTGCCCAGATGTTCCCATGTGCAGATTTGTGGTGTTGGTGGGGAAGACAAAATTTACAGAAGCTTTGGCTTTCCAGAAGCTTTGGCTTTCCCCAGCTTGGCAAGTGTGCCAGAAACTCTTGTGCCACTCACAAACTGGCACAACAAATGTATTGCATTTCTTGGCTGTAGCCCTACAATAGTCTTAGAATTTTCTTAGATAGTTCTGTGATTGTGTCAGTTTTGTGATCAGCAATACTAAGGCAGATTGAACATTCAGAATTCCTAGGAAATAATAGAATAAAAAAGGGAGTGTATGTCCAAATCATTGCACTGTTCTGTTCGCTGCATCTTAAAAAAGAGATAAGAGAAGTTAATAGAAGATACACACGCAGGCACTGAGGATGTTCAAAAAGATGGACCACCTTCGATGTGAGAAGAAGCTAAATGGACTGGTTCTTTTTTCCTTGGGAAAGAGGCAATTGAAAAAAAACTTGTTAAATGTTTATGAAATCAGAAGTAGTATGGGGAAGACAGGTAGAGAATTACCATTTCATACAATCATACAATCATAGAATGGCTTGAGTTGGGAGGGTCCTTAAAGATAATCTAGTTCCAGCCCTCCTGCCATGGACAGGTATGTCATCAGGTCACTTAGAGCTCCATCCACCCTGGCCTTAAACACCTGTGGGGCATCCACAACTGCTCTGGGCAACCTGTCCCAGTGCCTTACCACACTCACAGCAAAGAATTTCTTCCATATATCTAATCTAAATCTACTCTCTCAGTTTGAAGCCCTTCCCCCTTCTTCTGTCACTACATGCCCTTGTGAAAGGTCCCGCTCCATCTTTCTTGTAGGCTCCCTTCAGGTGCTGGAAGGCTGCACTTAGGTCATCCTGAAGCCTTCTCTTTTCCAGAGTGAACAATCCCAATTCTCTCAGCCTTTCCACATTGGATAGGTGCTTCATAATCAATTTGGTGGCCTCTTCTGGACTTGCTCCAAGAGGTCCACGTCCCTCCTGTTCTGGGGACCCCAGAGCTGGATGCAGTGCTCCAGGTGGGGTCTCACCAGAGGGGAGAGGGGGGCAGAATCCCCTCCCTCGCCCTGCTGCCCACGCTGCTTTGGATGCAGCCCAGGACATGTTTGTCTTTCTGGGCTCCAAGTGCACAGGGCTGGGTCATGTCCAGCCTCTCATCCACCAGCACCCCCAGGTCCTTCTCAGCAGGGCCGCTCTTGATCTGTTCATCCCCAGCCTGCATTGATACCAGGGGTTGCCCCAACCCAGGTACAGCACCTTGTGCTTGGTCTTGCTAAACTGCATGAGATTCCCATGGACCCATTTCTCAAGCTTGTCCAGGTCCCTCTGGATGCCATCCCATCCTTCAGGTGTGTTGTCACATCACTCGACTTGGTGTCATATTGTTTGCATGTACTGGACTTGCACTGGTGTCTGAATAAGGTAAATAATGCACAGATGCTTTTTGCCTGTTGGAGATTCACAGCTGCATCACCTACCAAGCAAATGGTTGACAACATGAATGAGTATGTGTTTCTAGTCCATTTTAATGGGCTGTAATTTCTGTAAAAATCATATTACTTTGGACTGAGACACAGAATGAGGCTCATTTTGTTTATTTGAGCCAACTGAGATCTGGATGATGTATAACTGTACCAATAAAACACTGTGTTCAGCTTCATAAGCATGGCCTTTAGTAAGGTCATTCTACTATGGTAACACAGCTCTTTGATCCTAAGTAGCTCATATGTCTATTTTCCAAAAACAGAGTTAGATGCTGTTTCTGTAAGAGTGGCAAGGAAATAAATTGGAATTAATTTTGCTTATTGCTATGTGTCTCATAAATTTTGTACCGTGTTAAAGGACACAGAGGTGTCACAGATGGCTTCAGAGTTATGGCACTCAGGTTAAGGTATTGCCGGTCAGGTGTGATTTAAGGCAGGCTATTCATACACTGCTCCAGGAGTCTGAGCTTTCCAATGGATTGATCAGGGCAAGCATCTGTCAGTTCATGCCATGGAAGGACAGATGATTCTCACTTTGGGAAGGAGTACCAACTGCACTTCAGTTTTTTTCTCTCTGATGTGATGGTGAGTTTTAAATGTTTGGCATATCAGTCTTTTTTGACTCCATAACATTCCCTCAGGACATCGGTGACCAGCTTACTTCTCTCGTGATCGTGGGTTTTAGCCGCTTGGCTGGTCTGTAAGCCGTAGCACACAAACAGTTTTGATGGAGCTTAGTGTTCATGTTGCAAACTTCAGTACCCTCGGCTATAAACTGACTAGATTAGAGATCCAACTCTCCGTTTGTTGTGCAGGAGGAGTTCAGGCTTTAGAATAATTTTGACTTGAGCAGAAAGCTGTCTGTCTGTACTACTGCTGGTGCCATGCGTGTCACATTTGGATTCGTAATTGGGCGTTGTTCCTCAGCAGTGCCTGTTCTAAACACTGAAGTAAAATCTTAACAATTTAAAGAAACGCGCTTGCGATGTAAATTAGATTTGTCCTGAATGTGTGGGGGTCCTCTCTACTACAGAGTTTCCCACTGGGTACTAATTCAGATACCTCAAAGCTTCTGAAAGCTGTGACAGTTGGACGCTGCAAACAGGATTTTAAGGTTCTTGTTATAGCATATAGGTTCTGAGATGTATGCATATCTATATGTTCTGTAGATACGAGTGCCTGCAAAGTGTGTGTGTGTGTTTGTGTGTATGTGTGTGTGTGTTTGTTTGTGAATGTTAGTGTGTGCGTGTTAGTGTGTGTGCGTGTGCGTGTTTGTGTGTGTTTGTGTGTGTGTGTTTGTGAATTTTAGTGTGTGCGTGTTAGTGTGTGTGCGTGTGCGTGTTTGTGTGTGTTTGTGTGTGTGTGTGTGTGTTTGTGTGTGTGTCTGTGCGTGTGTGTTTGTGTGTGTGTGTGTGTGTGTGTTTGTGTGTGTGTGTGGATGTTTGTGTGTGTGTGTGTCTGTGCGTGTGTGTTTGTGTGTGTTTGTGTGTGTGAATGTTTGTGTATGTTTGTGTGTGTTTGTGTGTGTGTGTATGTTTGTGTGTGTGTGTGTTTGTGTGTGTGTGTGTGTATGTCTGTGTGTCTGTGTGTTTATGTGTGTTTGTGTGTGTTTGTGAATGTTTGTTTGTGTGTTTGTTTGTGACCTTTCCCTGTCGCGCGGGTTCCCCCGCCCGCCTCCCGCGGTGCCTGCGGGAGCCGCCAGGTGTCGCTGCGGCGCCAGCCCGGGGGCGCGTGAGGCTGCCCGGGGCGCGGTGCGGAGTGCGCGGGGTCGGGGAGTGCCGGGCAGAGAGAAAGAAAGGTAACCTGAGGGGTGATCTGCACATAATCTGAGGGGTTTCCACTGCCCATTACACTTATCAAGCAGGTCTCCTTGTCTGAGAACACCTTGAGCACTGCTGCCGTTCCAAGGGGCCGAGCGCTGAGCGCTGCGGCGGCGGCTCTGCTGCTCACTGTCCCAAGGGACGCGGTGCCCAGCGGCAGGGCGAAGGCAACAAGCACCAGCTGCAACACAGGAGGCTCCGTCCTAACGTGAGGGAAAGGTCCTTTGCTGTGAGGGGACTGAGCACTGAAACAGGCTACCCAGGGAGGCTGGGGAATGTCCTATTCAAACGCCGCTTGGATGCGATCCTGGCAGGCTGCTTTGGGTGAACCTGCTTGAGCAAGGGGGTTGGACGGCATGGTCTCCAAAGATCCGTTTCAACCCCATTCTGTCATTCTGAAAAAACAACAGGCAAAGCTCTTCTGGGTCAGAGTCCACTTTTTGAGAAGTCTTGCCTTAATCTCCCAAGACTTACATAGCTCAACTGTGAAATGGCATTAGTAATGCATCCCTTCTCTACTGAACAAGAACTTGCTTGTGGAGTGATATTCTAAGTATTTTAATAATAAAGCTATTTAAATCTCTGGGTAAACACCACAAAGAAAGCAAATGCAAGGCAAATTTGACTTCAGTACAGTAAATAGCATGTAGCATCATTGTGCCTCACCCAAATTGTAGAATAGTAGCTGATTTCTTCATCGTGAAAACAAGTGTTGTTCAGAAACTTAGACATTTTAACCTCTAAACATGTTTGAAGTATGTATATCCAAAAACATGAGGAACAGTTTATGTTTCTATCCTTTTTCTTTACTTTGACTTTTACTTTGGTGTTTTTTAGCTTGGTTTTTTTTTTAGGTCTTTTTTTGTTTGTTGTTTTATGTAAACAGTACTGACTTCTTTAGGTAACTTTGTTTTCACTTTTGCTCAATTTTAAGCAATTTATAACTCAAAACAATTTCATTTTGAAAAAGCACACTTTTCTGATTTGAGATTGAAAGATGAATGGTGTAATTTTTATATAAAGCATCCCAGATAACTGTTGCTAAGTCTTGCTGTCTGGTTTAAAACCAGTCTTTCAGTATTTCTGGAGATGTAGCTGAAGCTTGATATTACAAGTGCATCCAATTCCAGTTTTGTAATGATTAGTGTTTGTTTTTATCCCAAATTTTATGTCTTAGTTTCTTTTTGTTTATTAACTGCTGAAGTGAGCCAGCATATTGTGAGAGCAGAAACAGATCAGCATTTAATGTATTCTGTACTTGCTGATGAAAACTTGCTAGTAGAGAGGGTTGGCAAAAGATACTGAGACTTTCAAGAAACTGAATAAAATTAAAATCAAGATAGCACTGTTATTTTATATGTGTTTTCTAGGATATTTTATTCTGTGGAACAATGAGGTAGAGATAGTGGCATCTTCTTAATGACTCAGGAGGAGGAGCAGTTCAAAGATCAGAGTTTCTTTGTGCATGAGTATTACAATCATATATTTCAAATAAAGCAAAAGGAGATTGGAAACAGCCCTAGATATTTAAGGTTGTATGGTTAAGTGTCTGCAACTGCTGCTTTGCAAACATGTCCTACACCTTTCTGGATGTAATAGACTGGAGCCATTTGAGTTTGCTTCCTCTACCATGCTGAAAGTTTGTGACTGAAAAGTAGAGTAGCCTGCTGATTCCTTGCTTTAAACTCAAATCTCCCCAAAGTTCATGGAGAAACAATTAGGCTCCAGGATTTGTTAATGAACTGAGCCTTGACTTCTTGCTTCGACTGAGAGTGGCTTTTCTTCTGTGGTGTGACTAACTATCCATATGCACAACGACTTTATTCCAGGGCTCAGCATTATGAGCTAATGGGGAGCTTCTTTAGGTCAGAAGTCTCTAGCCCTCCTGTCAGCTGGACCTGCAGACCACAAAGCTGTTAGCTTTATAATCAGACACTAGTCAAACTACTGAACAGATACCCATTTCTTCCTCATGATATCCCTGGTCTCATCGACCACAATTCCCCAAAATTAACTCCTGTATTTCTTACTTTAGTCAGTGCATAGATTCCTAAAAAATTGTCTTGACATTCAAAGGTCCTGCATTCCTTTAGTTCTCAATGTAAATGTAGTAATTTGAATATAGGAGACCTAATTTGAAAATGTCAGTTATGTCAATTACCCCATCTGTAAAATTAGAAATATTAATTAGGTTAAGATTAGTACATTTGAAAGAGACTTGTAATCCTTGAGTAATCTCTTGGAAAAATAATTATTCTAAAACCTCTCATGCATTAAAAAACTCTTTATAGCTTTAGAAAAGTAGGTGTTGCAGTCAAACAATTTTCTCTCTTTTTGCTAGTGTGTTTATTTGTACTTTTGAATAAGAAAGAAATAAATAACAGACATTTTGACTTTGTATATGTGAATTTCAAGTAATTGTATAATTTCTATTAGGACTGCAAAAAATCTTAGTTTAAGATTAAATTAGTGAGACAGGTTTTCCAGGACAGAAGGCATCATGTTAGAAAGCACTGTGATGATTAGCATTGTGCCAATGAAATCATGTGCCTTAGAGGTTTAGTAATGGGCTTAATCCTACAAGAACTTAATTATTTTGATGTTCTGAAGCAAACTTTGAACTCTGTGAATTCTTATGTGATGTGCATAGTCTCCTAGAAAGGCGTGGCATCACTTGTACCTAAAACCAAAGTGTGGTGAATGCTTTAGTGGGTCAGATTTTATGAAAAGAAGCCCATTATAAGGAAAATTTTTATTAGACCAGAAGCAAGTATGGAATACAGTGTTCTCTGATTTTTGTTTTCCCCCTAGGTCAGGGGATACATGGTGTCTGATGACTGATAACTTTCTGAGATAGCACAATCCTTCTTGAACTCTTCCAGATGTCTTCTTTTAATCTTCTGCTGTTTGATGTACCTTTTATCTCATCTATTCTCCAGTGCCAAATTACAGCAAATATTTCTTTTCCTGTTTCAGCACTTAGGATTTGAACAACGTTTAAACCTTGTTTTTTATTTTGTATCTTTAGTTTTGTATGTCTTACAGAAAGCAGAGAAGTATGATATTATGAAGCAATATGTCCAGTTTTAGTAAGGAACATTGTGCCTAACACTGACTTTTAATGTATGTAGAATTGTATTATCCTAAAGAATCACAGTCTTCATGGAACATGGTGGTATTTCCATTGAGATTCATTGGGGGGGAAAAACCCATTTCTTTTCCATCAGTTTCCTAAAATCCCAGAGCATAACCCCAAAGGTTTTATTTTTTGAAACATGAGTACTTCAACAGCTGCAGCGTAATATGAATAAACAGAGAATGCATGTGAACTGCAGTGAATGTATATAAAATTACCTGCCTGATACGTAGTATCACCATGCCATAATTCTGGGAGCTCTATGAGGTCTGTAATCAAGTTGCATTTTGAAAAGTAGCTGTATGATTCTCTTGCACTTACACCTGCCTTCTGAAAAGATAAATCTCAGATTTACAAAGAAATGTTTTATGTGTATTCTGGTTAAGCTTTTATGAGATGCTATATCAGCAAACAAGAAATTGAATTTCAAAGGATAGAGGAAAGGGACACAGCAGATATAACAAAAAGGACTAATTCTACCTGTCTTGTCTTTCAAACTGTCTACTAAATTCTCTTTTTCCCTGTGTGCTTTAAAGCAAAGCTGCAGAAATAAGTAAAAAAATGACTAACCTTGCAATAAAATCCTACGGTGACGTGTTCTTCACATCCGTTGTGAAGTGTGCAGAAAGAGCAGGGGTTTTTATGCTAAGTTTTGGGACAAATAACCCCAGACATGTCGATGCTGAGATGGAACTTTCAGAAGTTTTAGTTCTGTGTAAAGGAATTTAGCATATGCAGCTAAGCTGGAGCAATAGAAATGCCAGCTGACTTGCCTGAGCGGTCACTGTGCTGTCACTGAGTGCTGAATCCTCAAGCCAGCACTTGCATTGGAATGGATGGACTAGAAGGAAGTACTTGTCTGGGTAAGTACAAACAGCAAACATCTATAAAAATAGCTTGGTCTTTGTGGGTAGTTGGAATAGTAAAAGAGCTACATTTGGAGACTAAACTGTTTATTGTGAGTTGCTCTCCCAGCTTCCCTAGTAAATGATCTCATACATCGGTGTTCAGTGCTTTCTCAAATAAAACAAACCAGTCTGGCGCTCTGCCACTGCCTCACTTCCATTCACATGCTGCTGTGTGTACCACCAGCATGCATCTTTCTCTCCACAGAAGATATAAAAATGGGCAAAGCTTGACATTCTTTCGCTTTCCTTTTCCTTCTCTTAGTTTGAGTCCAGCTACCCACACACCACAGAGATCATACTTTATTCTTTTTAGTATAATTGCAAATGTCTCTTGCCTTTCTTGGAAGAGTTGCATCAAGAAAATCACTTTTTCTACCCTCATTTTTTTTTCTTTTTAGTAATCCTGGTCAAGGCAGTAGTTTATTTTGTTTTTGCTTTTTATCTGAAAAGACATTTTAACAGGCTAATCATGAGACTGTAGGTAAAAATGTTTAAAGTAGCTTCTAATTTCCGAAAACGTAAGTGTGACATTGCTGAGGTCACCTGAAGCAATCACTGAGCACTACCGTTGTCAAATCATGGAGTTATTACAGTTATGCAGAGATGAACAGCTGAACAGTCAGAAGACAAGACTGGTCACAGACTGTGATCGTATCATAGATCTAATATCCAAGCAAAGATTGTGATCATATCATGGATCCAATAGTCCCATAGTGCTCATGGGCTGCAGGGGAGTAAGGGTTTATGTAGGTAGCAATGACTACACGGACACTTACACTCCTCAATTTGAGCAGGAGATGACAAGCATGTCAAATCTTTGTGTGTAATCTGCTTAGTGTAGCCATCAGCAGATGTCTGAGTGGTTTGGGCACATGGGTTGGGCTCATACTCGATTGAAATAGTTCAGTTATGTGTAATACTCGTCTGTGTATTGGCTTGAATGGAAATAAAGCATGCTTTATTTCATTGGGACTTCGGGGCCTGTAGTTGGGGAAGAATGTGCTTTTAAGTGCTTTGCAAGGTAGGGGCCAATGAAAATCTTTTCTCAGGATTAGGCAGCAATTGACAATAAAAATGGCTCTGTTAATTTAAATCTTTTGATAAATGCTTTGTATGCTATGTTTCAAAATGGTAACAAACTGGTGAAAGTCTCAGAAATTAAGTGGTTAACTTCTCGGAGAAGGATACAGGAAAATTCATTAAGGTTACATGGACTGTAATTTGTCAGGAGAATTAGACACTTTTTCCTTCATCTGCTCAGAATTTGTGATCTGTGGAGTACTGAATCCCAAATAGATGGTGAAATGTATTAGACTAGGGAATGGCCTCCCAAAGAGGGGAGGAGAAGCTTTGTCCATTGGGGTATTTACAGCTGTGTAGTGAAAACACTGGGGAGCCAAGCGTATTATTGTTCTTAAAGGATGGATTATTCTGTGATTCAGACACAAGGAATCTGGCCCTAAGGGGTCACAGAGGGAGGTGGAGGGGAAATAATACAGATTTTCTTTAATTTGATTGAAAAGATACTATTTATTTGGTTGAGTCATTTAAAAAAGCCTTTCCATTCTTCTTTTTAAGGTAGACCCTTGCTCACTGAAGACTGGACTTTGTTGAGGCAATCTAATTTCATTTTTAGCAAGATGTTTGACCACATTGCTAAGGGAATCAATAAAG
Organism: Mohoua ochrocephala; assembly: GCA_013398855.1. NCBI lineage: Eukaryota > Metazoa > Chordata > Aves > Passeriformes > Acanthizidae > Mohoua > Mohoua ochrocephala. The sequence continues at coordinate 90,541 of VZTA01028619.1, forward strand.
AGGTCTCTTGTGTGAGTTGTTTGCATGGTTATCAGAAAAATTACCTGGGAGAAGCCTGGCGTGTTCATATCACCAGCTAGAGAACAGGAATGCTCTACCACTGGTTGGGGGGAAGAAAATGCTCATTGTGGAACATCACTTTCCAAGTTTGGACGCTCAAAGGGCATTTCTCTTGGGTCTTATTCTGTAAAGTATTTTCATGAGGGATCACAAAGTGTGCTACTCTTTCCCTTCTAATTCGTGAGGATATAGAGGTTTTAGGGTGATACAGGTGTTGAGCTCAATTAAACCAGATCATGATACTTGGTGAAAGTGTCCAGCCCCTTTTAACAAGAACTAAACTAAAAAAATAGAAACTAAGTCAGTTTTGGGTATTCTTCTGCCTTTGAGCTCACTGACTTGGAGCTAATTGCCTTTAATGTTTTGACTTTCCAGTTTTGTCCTGTGATTTTGTATAGGGCATTGATGTTGTGGAACAGCATTTTCTTCTCCCATCCAGCCATTACTCCACTGTCTGGTGTGTCCTCTACAAAGTCAAAAAGGAATAATTTCTATCAGGATTATTTTGTCTGTCATCTTGATGGATGTGCCCAAACACTGGAAGCTCCATGGGGAAGGGATTGTCAAATGCACAAACTCAAAGTAGGAATTAACTGTCCATAAAACAATCCAGGCAGAGTTTGTAAACAACCCATAGGATTAAATATTGTTCACCATTTGAATAATTTGGTAAATCCTTACAATACCAACATGCAAGATTAATTTACAGTGGATTTCCAAATAGCTACTTGCTCTCTTGCTTTTTTTGTAAGCTGTACGAGTCTTCCTCTTTACCTGCTGGCGTGCCAGGCCTGCACAAATGACTGGTGTATTCATCCTTGGCTGCTTTGGAGTAATGCCACAAGGGGAAGAGTGCTTGCCTTTGAAGATTGATTCCTGTCTCTGCCTCCTTGCTCCAAAAAACCAAAGCAGCATAACTACTTTAGGAAGATTTATGTCTTCCTGTGGCACCTAGCAGTCAGATTGCAGTCAATCTATCTGCAAAGTGCAGACTTAATTTGAGAGTCTTATTTTCTAGTTGCTGGATATGAAAAGCAGCACAACTTCTCTAAAGGTGCTTAGTGAGATTTCAGTTAAGGTGAATAACTCTCTGTCAACTGGAGAGAGAGAGAGAATTGTCTGATAAAAAGCAGTTAACCAGTCCCCCCAAAGATTTTATGGCAGAATGTATTGAAGACATCTGCTAAACGGGACAGTGCCAGCCCCCGGGCCATATGCTTCGTGTCCTTGGCATATGCACAGCTAAGTACAACAGCACCGAACATATTGGGAGAGGTATGGATGCCTCTCCGCCATCTCCTCCCACTCCTCAGAGAAACAGGATTGAATAAACTTTTGCTGCATAAAAAACTGTATTAGAAATTCACCAACCCTTAGGCAATGATTTAATCAGGAGTCAGAACACCTCTGTGTCTGTCCAGCTCTGACAGTCACTTTTTAACAAACTACAGCTCAGAATCTACCTTTGTTTCCTGTTTGTGTTGGGAAAGGTTAGGTTTGCAGAATTTTCTGTCTCTCAACTCCCTGTACACTGCTTCAAAACCATGAAATGGAGAGTGTCCATTTTATCCAAGGTGAGGTATTTTCTGGTTCTCTTAAAAGTGATTTCTTTCAGTTTCTCACAGGCCACAGTTCTATTTTTACATTGTACAACAATTAAGAGTCTTCTAGGTTTATGTATTTCCCTGTATCTTGTAAAATAATAAAAAGTAATTGCCAACATTCAAAGTCAAGTGAAAAGCATTGAAGTAGCAGTTCTCTAAATTTTGCTTGCAGTTTCATTTGATTTTTTTTCAATGAGGTATGTTTTCTTCCATTGTTACTTAGACAATCTTATTGTACTGGTTTTTTTTCCCAGTTCTTTCAGTGTAAAACTCACATAAGGACATTTTTGTCTAACTTGGTTTATACTTTGTCCCTGTGTTAAAGCAAGCCATGGGGGGGTAAAGTGAATGCCAAAATCTAACAGTAGTAAGATGGCATTTTTAAGGTGTATTATGAAGGTGTATTATGATTCTTTTTTATTATGAATCAATCTCTGGTTGATTCATGTAAATTGGGCCGAGTTATCTGTTGCTAAACTGGAAGTAAAATTATAAATAATGATGCAGAACAGCTAGAAATATTCAGCAGCTGTTTCTGCTCTGTTTCTCAACCCTCCTATGATAGATAGTATACATTTATTCATTACAGTCAAAGTGCAATATGGGGAGCACTGGCTAAAAGTAAGTATGTTATGACCAGCTGTTCTGAAATCCTACTAGATAAATAAATCTAGCATTTGAGTTCTGAGCCATTAATTAAATATGAAAGAGTGTTGGAGAGTGGAGAAGCTCTGTAACAATGCAGGAGTGCCCTCGTAATATAAATCCTTAGGAGAATTAGAAGGGACTATCCACCACGCAACAGAATAGCGACTTTCGCAGAAGTCTTGGCAACAGAACAGAACAGTTTGGATACCATCTATAAAAGGTTAGAGACGAAGAGCATATTATTGTCAGTCAAGATGGTTTTATGGAAACGTGTTCTGTCAAACAAAACTGTCATCACTTGACAAGATCATAGATTTGGCTGATAAAGAGAGCAGAATGAGTATGGTGTACTTGAATTTCTCAAAGGCATTTGTCTTCTCACTCTAACATCTTGATGGGGAAAACCAGTGAAACTTGGCTCTAAGAGGTTATATATTAGATGGATTAAAATCTGGCGTCATGGCAGATGTAAAAAGTTGCTGTTGGGAAGAAAACAAGGTGTCTGTTTCCTGAGAAGGTACCGCAGGAATCCTGTTTGCTTTGTATTATTCAGCATTTTAGCAGTGTTCTGAAATGTTATTTAAATTATTTACTAGCAAATAATGTTGTAGTTAACATGCTGCATTATTACAGTGTAATCTAAATTATTAAAGCCATCACAGTTTTTTACAGATAAATAAAACATAGTATGTGTAGGAGTAGAGAATACTGGCTATACCTATTCCAAGAAACTCCTGAAAAGGATAACTTAGACTAGTAATTATGAAAGTGAGTACCCATCACGATACAGGTTTTTACTGAAGTGATGTTCAGAAAGTTTCTGCTATGAACACTGGGACTCTGCTGAAAATCGGAATAGCAGGTAAACAAACTCATGTGGTTTTACCTCTGCATGAAATACCGGTAAGAGTGCTCCATTCCTGTGTCCAGTGTAGGACTTTCTATCTAAAACCAGCATGGCAACATTGGTGGAACTTCAGAGAAGGGCATAAAAATGATCCTTAGCTGGAGATGGATTTAAATACATAGATATATTTCACTTCTTTCTCTGGAGTATCAAAGTTGACTTAATATATAGAAATAACTCTAGATGAGAACATGATGCCCTAGTAGGGGAAATTTTCAGTCCTCTTTGCAATAACACAATGAAATAGATGAGTTTACTCTAAAAAAGATGCAGTATTTAAGTGAAGATTGTTTCAAGCAGTTCACTAGGGAATGTGGTGGACTTGCCCTCACTTCTGATGTTTTAACACTTTATGATTTTCTTGTTAAAAAGCATACTTAAATATAATTCCTAGAAATCTGTGTTAAAATTGAAAGAAATCATACTAGATGAAGCCTGCAGGCATTAAAACCTGTGAAGACCTGAGGTTTGCTGGAGCACGCTGGTTTGACTGAGTTTGTCAAGACTTTGTCTAATGAACGTCCTAAATATCTCTAAGGAAGAGTGTGAGGTAAAATGTAAAGCCATGATTTGGGGGGAGGAAGATGAAACTGAAGTTTCAAGGAGAGAAGTATTAGTGAGGTAGGAGGAAAAAAATAAACCCTCAAACTGGAGAAAAGGCTGAGAAGAAAAGAGATGTTAGAGAATGAACCACTCCAAACAGATGCTCCAGTCCAAGCATGTACATATTTCATGCCTGTTAGTTATACCTTACTTACCAGTTTCACCTCGCACTTTCCATTATGGGGAATAGAATAAAATGCTTCATTTGGGAGCAAGACCTCACTTTGATTGCCACATATAATCTATTGGTCATTTCAATAACTTCCCTTTTAATTTGGTTCACGTGGGCTAAAGGGACTTCTTTGCATTTTTGCAGCAGATCATAAGAATTCAGGACTCATGTTTTTAGCCCTCTCCATTTCTGGACTACAGAATACATCTTTTGGAGATTTATGAATTTCTGAATGGTCTTTTTACAGTATCTGATAGCTAGCTTGATTCAAAGATTTTCCACTGTAGTCACAGCAAGAGCTGTATTTATTATCTATCAGTTCTTTCTTCTACTACTGAAATGAGAGGGATATCAGATGTTAAAAATTGATTAAAAATTTTGCAATCGAAGGCAATTCCCTGGATACCACCCACGGCTTTTTTTCCCCCCCTTCTTCTTTTTCTTTTTTTTTCCTTCTTATTACCTCAAGATTCTTTGTAAGGTCTTGGGGCCACAAATTAAAATAAAAAAAAAAAAAAGGGAAAAAATTGTCTTGGAAACTGCACTAGCTAATTAAAACTATGCTTACCCTGTAGAGCAAATCATACCAGTGACTACAGGAAAGCTTCAGATGTGAGTATGTTTACTGGCATATGCAGAAGTGTCCATGCACACAATTTTTAAGTGACGTGAAAAATGATGTTTTGTATCAGTGGGGGTGAAGGGTGCAACCAGATGCAAGAAAGGTTTGTCAGTTTGTATATTTCATTTACCCTCGAGTCCTTCCAGTTACTATTTTTTCCTAACAAGTCTTTGTAACAGTGAAGTTGAGAGACAAGCTGAAAATCACATTCATATGCATGAAAGGCTTTTGAAGCAGAGGATTTTTTTCAAAGTTAAACCATGAAGACTGTAACAGAAAGAGAGCATTTTGCATCTCCTGAACTCCCATTGCTATGCTAAGGTTCTTTGTGCATTTGTAACCATCCACATGCCAGCACCAGCTGTTCTGAAAGGAACCGGTGTGCCAGACTTTCACTCTAACGAACATGTGGAACATCTTCGTGTTTCAGCAAAGGCATGTCTGATAGGCAAAACAGTGTGTCACAGGGAAGAGGGGAGGATGTGGCTGGTGTGCTTCAGTCATTCACCTAAAATATTTCCTGATAGGTGGAAGGCAGTGCCATAATCAGCTTCTTGAAAAAAACCGCAGTTGCTGACAAAAGTGTCTGCACGAGATCTTCTGTGAGCCTTTACCTGAGAGTTGTCCAGGTGTATGGCCTTACTGCTCTGCTAGGGGCTCTTGTAGCCATTTTGTGCTGCAGTTAGTTTTTGGCTTGGTTTGCATCTGCCCACAAGATCACAGAATCTTGGAAAAGTTGGTTGGAAGGGGTCTCTGAGCATATTCTCACCCAACATCCCTCTGAAAGTAGGATTGTTGGTACCGATAGACCAGGTCAGCTGTGGTTTTGTCTGGAAGCAGCTTGGAGATTCCACCATCTTTCTGGATTATGTCTTCCAATGCTACATTACCCTTCTGGTGAAGACACTTTTCTTCATGTTCAGCATGATCTTCTCAAGCTACTAAAAGCTGTGGCTTTTGTTCCTTGCTAAATTTCTGAATTTAATAAAATGTGCTAATTGCTTTCTTTTCTGCAGCAAAACTTCCTTCCAGTGCAATATCAGGGCTTCACCTTCTAAGATGTCTCTTTATGAGCATTAATGGGCAGTTTAAGTCTCTGTAGTCCATTCCTCGTGCTGGCAAGTCTTCTGAGCATGCAACAGTGTGGCCACTTTTCATTGTTAAACAATACTGTAACATCTATGGGCGTCAATTTGACAGAAGATTAGGACTAAAAGAAACAGCTGTAATACTCTTGCCATAATCAGAGCCCTTGCACTCCCACTGTAAATTTAGCTCACTTTGCATTAGATATTCACTGAACTGGTTAAGATAACTTTAGACACTTAATCACTGTAGTGTTATTAAATAGTTGCATGCTAATGTGTTCAGATGACTTGTAAGCCTCATGTAATCAGAGGCCAGTTGAGCCATCACACTGGGTTAAAAGGAAAAGACAGCTCTGTCTTGCTGGCTTTAGCTATTTTATATTAAAATAAATGAAACATGTTTTAATCATTGTGGGGTATTACTAGATTATTAGCTCTGGGACTGATGCCCTTTTTTTGGCCACAATACCACGATATGAGACGAGCCCAAGTATGTTTCTGATGTGCTTATTTGCCCTTTTTTTGTTTTTGTTTTGGTTGTTTTGTTTTGGGGATTTTTTTCATTTGTTGTTTGCTTGTGGGTTTTTTGTTTGTTTGTTTGTTTTTTTTAATCTGTTTGTAGTGGAGGTTGTTTAGCCCTAAAATCTAGTTACATCCAAGATGACAGGAGTTTCAAAGAGACAGCTTACACAGGATTTCCAAACTGGTGTTTCTGGTCTGGCGAGAACATAAGGATAATTTGAAAAGAAAAACAGGATTAAATTTCTGGTTTAATTTTGTTTACCTCCAGTTATAATTTTTTATTTACTTTATGATACTTTCTGAGCGTAACACTTGATCCGTACTTGAGAAATACCACACGCTTGGTGGCTTTCAGTGACGAGAGTGAATGATGGGTGATGGAAAAGCTGAGCAGAAGGAGTTAGAAGTGTTTGTATGTGCTGCATCATGGGAGGCCCATGTGTTACTTTGGGATAGGACTAACAGTATTCCGTCTTGCTTTGTACAATGGAAGCTTTGACTTACTGTGCATATTAATAAAAAGGGAAGAAAGGGAAACGCTCGGTCTCCTTCTTCACTGCTGCTATTTAAGAAGCAGGATTTCTATAGGACAGATATTTATCTTTGGGTTGCACACTCTTGTCAAATCAGACTAATTTCCTTCAGAAATCTGTTGTATTGCTACAGTTTTGTTCATCATACTGCATCTCTGTCTTTAATACTGTGCTGAGACAGATCAGCCTAATATGACATTATCAGTCAGATGCATGGTCCATATGTCAGCCCGTGCTTGCACACATGCACTGTGGAACAGAACTAGCAGGCTGCTTCATGCTCCCAATAAATCCATTTCCAGGGCAAGTAGTGCCTGTGCATTTTTCAAACCTTTTGAAGAGCTGCTCTTAAGAGCACTCTCATACGGTGTTTGGGCTTCTCCCTTTCAATCACCGATGAACTGCCTCCCCAGCTTGTTTCAGAGCAGTGCTGGCAGGGTTAAGGAGATGAAGTGCAGTCTAATTTTTCCTTTTGACGTGCAAGAAGTCTTGACCATTTCAGTTTGTTAAATATTCGATGGCACTTTTCCAGGGAGTGGTTTGTAGCCCTGGTGTTTTCTCCAAATGTCTTGTGAAACTTCCATTGTGATTTCAAATTAATATAGCTTTTTCTTTTTGTACATAATGAAATGTAATTTAATGCTGTCTTTTGCAGTTGTGCTCAGAGATGGCTGGATTTCAATATTAATTGAACCACACACTGCTGCTTATATAAATTATAAAACATGCTGAGATCTCTAGGGAAGGAGAATCATTAAAAAGAGGGACTATTGTTGCTATTACTGTTGTTACTAGGAGTAATTATTACCTTTTTATTTCTGGAAATTCTATACAGCATTTTTTCTATAGGAGCTCTCATTGTCTTGAGGCTTTTCTTGTGGTCTTTAAGCTTTAATTTGCAGCCTTAGGAAATCTTTTACATATAGGCTGAGACAGATTTTGTTACCAAAGAAAGCCCTCCTGCTGATGGAGCTCTGTGTTTAATTCTTGGCAGAGCTGGGGAAGCACTTGGCTTGGTTTGCCTGCTGTTGATCTTTTTCATGTAGCCTTATGTGAGATCTTGATAATTCTGAATTGCAGCTCAAAGGAAAGAGGACCACAGTGTATTTCAAGAATACTGCAAAGAAATTATTCTGTTTGATTTGAAAACTTGGTTTGATAAGCTTTTTTAGACATGTATAAATGATGCAGTTCCTTTTAGCAGCAGGACTAAAATGGTGATAATGTAGTTGGGCATTCAGTGAGGTCAGCAAGGTGCACATCTACATTGTTAAAAATGCATTTGGAAAGAAATGAAGGAACCATTATACCAACAAATGTAGCACTAACTTATCTCTGGGGTTTTTTTCTTGCATTTATGTGTTAAAGTTTTTAATTACTTATTGAATATACCCTTATTGGGATACTACCTGCCTCTTTGTAACAGGAAGTGAATACAGCACCAAACTAATTTTGCTGTGGTTTTTTGACAGTTTGAAAGTACCGATGCTCTACTGATACAAGTGGATTTATGTTAACTTACAGATATAAGAGTTTTCTGAGTTTTCTCACTACTTCTGGTTTTTTGAGTTTGATGTGTCCTCCTATGCCCTATGCATTATAATCTTGCAAATTATTTAAATCAAGCCGGTCCGTGCCAAACACTGGACATCTAAATGTGGATATTTCTCTTAGACTAATTTCCCCAGGTTCCCTAGTGGTAGCAATGGGTTCTTTCAGGAGGCAGCCAAGGACAATGTCATTTAAGCTGTAGCTATAAGTTGTATTTTGAATGCTTCTATTTCTGTCTCTGGGTGGTATGAGGTGATTAACCTTCTAATTTAGGCACCCGAAATCAGATGATATGAAACCTGCTTGCTTTTGGGATTTCTCCCCGTACTCTGCAGTATCTGGATACATCTCGGATGTTAATGATCCCATGTGCTGCAGCCCAGAGATGATTTGCCTTTATGACAGAAATGTGCTGTTATCAAGCCACAATAACTCAGGAGTGTCCCTTTAAGATATCACAGTGTTGTGTGACCACATCAGTTGTAGTCTTCTGGCACAGTCACCAAGCAGGTATCAGATGCTCTTTTGCAACAGTCTCGTGATAGGAGAATGGAGCTGTGCAGCCACTGGCCAGTAACAATGTAGTGACCGATGAAGCTTTTTATACTGTGAGGCTTATTTGTAATGTTACACTGCTCTGAATCCTTATTTATTCATGTTGTTTGCCTTGTGCAACAAGGCCATGATCCCAGACAAAGTCTGTGTAACAAGGAGTAAGAATGAAATACAGTACCTGTTATTTATACCTTCCTCTCATTTGAAGTAACTTAATTTCTTCAGAGAACCATTTAATAGACTGCTAAAATAGCTCTGAATTTGTGACGTGACAACACAAGAATAAAATACAACTGTAGCAAGGTCCCTGGAAATTAATTTGGTTCCATTTCAAAAGCACTGCTGATGCCCAGGTGTGTGGGGGAGGAACCTGGTATGTGCAAACATGATAGATTTGTGATAGGGGACAGCTTATAATGTCCAAAAGATGCATCCTGTATCAAGTGGTGGGAAGAGAAGTGCTTTCTGCTCTGTGTGCATTATTAAGGATAATAACCATCTGGTGGGTGGAAAACTGGAAGAAACTTTACTTAGCGACTCTTTGTCTTTAGTACCTTCTCTTTATAAGAAATCTTAAAATTGAAATATTTGAAGTTAAATGAGTAGCATAAAATAGCTGGAAATTGTTTCAACTTGGTCGTAAGTGCCCAGTTAATTTCACAGTGGAATTATGGATGGTTTTCCAGTGCTTTTTATCACCAGCATACATTCCTATATTAAAAATGAGGAAAAGAAGACTTTACCTTGCAATTACCTTTGGTCCCTGACTGAAGGATCTCAAAGAATGAAGTCTCTCCAGAGGGCTAAGGTGGGATGCCCTGCTCAAAGAGTCACAGACACCAGAGACTGCAAATACCTTAGGAGCAGGGACACTTAAATCCAGAGAACCTGAAGGTTCATCCATGTGTTAGTTCATTAATTTTGCTGCAGAGACAGAAGCAGCTTTCATTGTACTGGTGCAGGCTGGGGGCTGACCTGCTGGAAAGAAGCTCTGCAGAGAAGGATCGGGGGTCCTGGTGGACAGCAAGCTGTCCATGAGCCAGCAGTGTGCCCTTCCTTGTGGCCGAGAAGGCCAGTGATGTCCTGGGGTGCATTAGGAAGAGCACTGCCAGCAGGTCAAGGGAGGTGATCCTGCCCCTCTACTCAGCCCTGGTGAGGCCACATCTGGAGTGCTGTGTCCAGTTCTGGGCTCCTCAGTCCAAGAGGGACTTGGAGCTCCTGGAGCAGGTCCAGTGGAGGGCAACAAAGATGATGACGGGTCTGGAGCATCTCTCTCACGAGGAAAGGCTGAGGGAGCTGGGCCTGTTCAGCTTCGAGAACAGATGACTGAGAGGGGATGTTATCAATGTCTATAAGTGTCTGACAGGAGGGTGCCAAGAGGAAGGATCCAGGCTCTTCTCAGTGGTGCCAAGCAATAGGACAAGAGGCAACAGGCAGAAACTGATGCACAGAAAGTTCCACCTGAACATGAGGAAGAACTTTCCTTGTGACCGAGCACTGGAACAGATTTGCTGTGGAGTCTCCCTCACTGGAGATATTCAAGAACTGTCTGAATGCAATCCTGTGCAGTGTGCTCCAGGATAATGCTGCTTGAGCAGGGAGGTTGGACCAGATGTCCCACTGTGGTCCCTTCCAACCTTACCCATTCTGTGGTTCTGTGGTTCTGTGAATTCTGTTCAGTTGGAAATTCTTGGAAGAACAGGTGATATTTTGAAAATTATTTCTCCATGCTTTGTATCCAGAGCTGGATTTTGGATTGTCTGCTCTCTAGACACAAAGTTTAAGGTTACTTGGATTTAAGTTCTTAAACACAGAACCTCGATGAGAAATTCAGAAGCAGGCTGATTTGGTACAAGTCTGAATAGTAATACAAGGTCTCGATCTTGGTTAACAGCTGGCATTTTTAATCTGGCCAGTTTCTGTTTCCAAAGCTGTGAAGTTCCCAAGCAATGGACTATTACTGCTGTTCTGAGAGGGTTTGTTCCATTGTCATGATTTCATTCCCATTGAGTAATGGTGTCCACCCTTTCCAAACGTCCCAAACATTTGCAGTTAAGAGGCAAGACTCTTCCTCACTTCTTTTCTGACACTGTGACTGGAAATACTTAAACACCCATCACACCCCCAGTGGAACTGCAGGGTAAAGTTATCTGTTGATTCATCTGCCTACCCTCCTGTCTGTGGGGGACTTTTTTGTATAAGCTATTATGGAGCAAATACCATTACCACGAAAAGTAGATTTACTGTTCTGTTTTTTTTTTCCTCTTTTGGGACCAGCAATCTCCCACAGGAGGAGATACCACATGTTTGACTTCAGTGAACTCATTCTTTCTGTCTGTCTCCCTCTGGTTTCTGAAGTACAATTTCATGATATTTTGGTCTTTTCTGTCCCAGCGGTGCATCTGCTTCCATTTTTCCTTCAAGTGCTTTTATGACTCTTCCTGAAGTGTCTGTTGATGTGACATTTGCTCAGTTAACTTTTTCACTGTCCTAGATGTAGGCATTTTAACTGCTTCTAAGTAGAGACACAGGCAAGCAGCAAAAGATACTAACAATAACAGCACTGTTATCTCCTCATCAGTGGTTTGTTCCCACACCTCCCTCTTACTCAGGCAGTTCTTACTGGCCTTTTCCCCAGCTTGTGCGTTGTTATCTGGTTCAAGCAGATAGACTGTGTGGTGTTCCTGAGCAGTTAATTGCCATTTTCTGAAAATTCCCCATTTCCCTTACCTACTGTAGTGTGAATTTTTGCCTGTCAGCCACCTCTCCCGTTAAATGAAAAGATGCTCTTCTGGGAGAGTCTGTGGATTGCAGTGACCGCAGAATCACATGTTTGGGGAAAAAAAGAAAAAACCGGTTTATTTCTGAGGTACCTAGAACCAAACTCACAGTGACTTAACCTGGACTGTAAACTGATATAATTTATGGAACAAATAATGATAGGGACAAATCCTGACTATGCATATCAGTTCATTGACTAATTTAATGGAAATTAGTCAAGTTAGGTTGGGTCCTCCTATTTGAAGTGCTTGATCCTCTGTCAAAGCAAGGATGTTATTCAAAATCTGTGGCAGATCCTTGGTTTTCTGTATAGTTTTCTTTGTATTTCCTTAAGTACTGGGCCAGAGAAGGGCATCCTTTTGTTCTCCAAATACCAAAGGAGATGCACACTCTCTGGTCTGTCACTTCTTATTTTCCTAGAATCATAAAAAATGGTTCAGGATAAGACCTCATGGTAACTCAGTGTGTTCTTGTACTCAAAGCAGGGTCATGGGGAGTGAATCAGTGCCTTGCACTTTGAAATCTGTGGTCAAGCACTGCCCTTAACCTACCCAGAGAATCACGTTTGTCTGGTTATTACCATGGAGGTAGATCCTGAGATACCTGGATCTCAACTTTTGACATGGCCCAGAGAGGAAGAATGCTTTGATTCCTATTGGCAACTCCCTGTGTGTAAACTGAATCCCTCCCTTTTGCAATAGAAAATTTTTATTCATGAAAGCATTGACCTCTGAAACTCTACTGTGCCACCCTAGGACATAGGCAGGGGTTTGCTATCCAGTTAGTGCCTGTTGCTGAGAGAGGCAGCCCTGAGCTGCCCTTCTCCCAGTTTCTGGTTTCACACACAGTCTACAATCTGCTGCCAAATGCAAACATGTTCCTTTCTGCCTGAGAGTTAATGGAAGCACACTCAGCAACATACAAAACACATTTAGACTCATAAAACATAAATAATACCATTTGGTGGTGACATGCTGTATTAATGGATAGATCAGTCATATTTCCACGCCATTATCTCAAGTCCCTGCCTGAAACTCATTGGCTAAAGGCAACTGATGGAATACATTTTGTCTTAAAACCTCCTCAAAACCTCAAAAGACTTCCTTGTCATCTTTGAAAGCTGGCTCTCACTGAAGTGAGAGGACGTCTTTATCTGCCCAGGAATATCCCTTCTGCTGCCTCTTCAGAGCCAGCCACAGAGAACTGTTTGCACCATCTGTATCAGGGTTGGACATGGCAGAGAAAAGAACTCAGCAGAACTTCCAGTTGACCCTGTGACTCTTTGAGAGAGGGACAGATGGTCCTTTCTGGACCCTACGGGACCGACCCTACAAAGGAAATATGGGGTAAATAGAACTCTTTTACAGGTTCTAAGTTAGAACGGGCACTGCATTCCCAAGTTGATTAAAGCCAGTGGTGCAAGGTAAGGCCCTAATTTGTTTAGTTGACTAAAACAGGCCATAGTTTGCCCTTTAGTTAAGTGCATTTGACCGTAAAACTAGACCAACCCAAAGAAGGGATACATCCATAGAGCTACATTTTAATAATAATTCCCAGTTAGTGACTTATTTGCTGAATATAAATTTCTCTTTCCCCTAGAAAATGTTTCTGTTCATGTGGGCCTTCAGATAATTCAGATTACAATGTCAGTATCTATTCATGTGGCTTAATTTGTGGTCTGGTCACAGTCTTTGGTGCCTGTGGCACCTGTCCTACTGATACTCAGCCCAAGTCTCCTGGTCTTGTTTCTTTATTATGCATAAACTATATGGCAGTTACCTGTGTATCTGCATGTTACTTTGGAATTGGATCCTAAAATAGGCCTATTGGAATTGGGAATTCAGAATTCTCTCACTCTCACTCACTGCAGTGCCTCTGTTCAGAGATATTCACGACTCTCGTTCTTCCTATGAGTTCTCCCCACTTGATGGCAGTACAACAACACGTACAGAAATAGGGAGTGCAGAAAAACTTGAAGGCTTGTACCTCAGCAGTGGTGAAAATGCATCATTTATGGTAACTGCTTACTTAAACTACCACGTGCCTTGTTTAAACTGGCTGCATCTGCGTATGTTCTCCCTACAAGGCCCCAGCTGTGAGATTTTAGTAATGTGTATGTCCTGCTTAACTTGGTTTTCCAGAAACTAACATTTTAGCTGCTTGTTTGTAGTAATATTAACCTTTATACAGCAGGCAAGAATTTTTTAACAATTAAGGTGATGTCCCACTGTTCTCTAGTTTGTGAAAGCAGTGGATGTAAAACAGCACTCATAGTTCAGGAAAAGCTAGAACCTAATCTCCAAGAACAAAGAGAAAATGTAGTAATTAAGAGACTAGAGCCATATCAGGGACCACAGTGGTTCACTCCTGGCTCTGTCTGGCAAGCCTTCATGGTACCTACCCAGCTGTCAACTCAGTGGAGTAAGATCTGAGACACCTTGAAAACAGTCTTGTTCTGTTTCTGATGCTTTGATCTTTTGTGCTTAATTGATGCTGACAAGTGCTGGAGAATATCTGAGTGCAGTGACCTCTTTTTCCCATTTAATTTTCTCATTTTAGTTTGAAACCGGCCCTATATCGGATATTAATAGTGAGGCTATTTACATACCATGCTCTGCTCCAGAGGATCACCAGGCAATTTTCAACTTCATACGCTTGGCATTACTAAAGTAAAGCTACTTCTGGCATAAATGTTAGGGCTGCTTTGGCTGTGGTTATAAACAGAAATCTGGACTCTGTGAAAAAGTGCCAGGGGGCTTTTTATGTTTCAAGAAAGAAGACAAAACCTTTCTTCTAAAGCTTTTTTTTCAGAAATGGTTCTTGCTGCAAAGCATGTTGTATAGTCCTGCCTAGAGCTGCCTTAGATGGATGAAAGGTTGGGGCAGCCCTGTGAGCATTTGACACTGGGTCTGGGAGTCCAATTATGCCAAGCCTGATGATGAGACTCTTAAATCATCCGTTCTAGCATTTTAATTAAAGCAATCAGGCATAAGACTGGCAGCAGAACCACTCATGGAGAGCATTTCCATCTAAGGCTGAAAATTAAAGGAAAAAAGATGGTGCTGAGCATGGGTAAAAAAACCTTAAATGCTCGAGCTCTTGTGATTGTAAGGAGGTGGGTTGAGTGAGAAGTGATATTCAAGTGAGGATTCCTAAGAAGTGGAAGTGTTAAAGTATAAGGGTAATCTGCAAGAATGAGAGGTTGTCCTGGTTTCACTTCTTTCTTTTCATTTAATGAAATCATATTAACCATGTTTTGTAGTACTTACTCTGCAGATAGGTGCTCAAAACCAAAGTTCTGTCCTTCTGCATTTTTTGTTAGTTATCCTACAGCCATAGAAGGGTGCAGTTAAATGCATGAAGCGCACTCCTTAAAAACAAGAAAACCCAACTCTTCCTAGGGTGGAGTAGCCTATAGTGGGTTTATACCCTGCCATGGTAGGTATATTTGTAGTGGTCCTGGCTAGGATGAAGTTACATAGTTGACTTCCTCCATAGCAGCTCACAAGGTGCTTGTGCTTTGTGGCTAAAACAGCGTTGGTAATGCTGGTGTTTTGACTGCTGCTGCATATTGCTTGCACAGTGTCAAGGCTTCCCCCTGTGAATAGGCTAGCAGTGGGCAAGAGATTGGATGGAGACATAGCTGGGACGGTGACCTGAATTAACCAAAGGGATATTCCACACTGTGTGATGTGCTCAACAGTAAAAGTTCAGGGAAAAGTGGCATTTTTCTTTCCAAGCCACTGTTACATGTGAGGATGCACTGTTTCCTAGAAGTTGGCTCAACATCTGCCTGCTTGCTGATGGCAAGGTGTGAATACCTTCTTTTTGCTCTGCTTGCACAGCTTTTGGTTTTCTTATTACGTTGTCAGTATCTCTATGTATAAGCTATTTTCCTTCCTTTGATTTTTTAAATTACTGTCGCACAGAAGAGTTGAGTGACCCAAGGAAGAATGCGTGTTTGCTTGCTGGCCAGGGTCAGCACCCTGTGCTTTTGCATCCTTCTCAGGATTTTTGTCCAGGATTTGTTGGGAACTGTAATCATGCTGCCTTTGTCCTTCCCTTTGCCTAGCCTTTCCTGCTGTCCTTCACTCTCACATAGTTTCCTGCCTGCAAAACAGGATCAGTTGAAGCTGATGAAATAAAAAAAAAGTTCCTTATGGACAGGATGGTACAAAGGTGAATATTTAACTGTTTGAAGGGAGAAAGTGTGATGACACTCCCTAATGCCTTCCAAAGATTCCTAAATATGAGGCGTGTATTCCTAAACAGATAGGTTTTGAAAAAACACCTGACTAAAAAGCATCAGGATCTAGAGCTTTTTTGTGGATACTCTTATTTCTGCAGCAGGCTTCATTGAAAAACTGGGTCTGAGCAAAAGGGGGGAAAATGGATCTGAATTCAGACTTTACAGCTTATATTGTTAAAAATTCCCACAATAGAATTTATATTAAAAGAAGCCGGTGAAATTAGAGTAGGTTACAGAAGTTTGTTTATTGTCTCCGTTACATAAAACTTGATTGTATTTGCTTCACATTTTTGGACCAAGTCATACCCAAAGCCATTACTAGCTGCTTTGAGAATATGAGAAGAGGATTCAGATTCTCTTAAATGAAATGAATACCGAGAGCAAAAAACTTATGAAAGATTTGAGTTTTTGATTTCTCTTCTTGTTTCCAGTCATCTAATGTAACTGCTGCAAATTCATCTCCTGCACTACTCAGATGAGAAACCTGTCTTTAGCAACATAACTTTTGAAATGTCCATCTTTCCACAGGAATCCGTAGTTGGCCAATCTTATTTAAAAAAAAAAAAAAAGAAAAAAAAAGAAAAAAAAGGAAAGTAGGTAAAATAGGAAAGCAAAAGGACAGAAGTTTATATTACTGAAAATATTAGGCTCTAAGACCTTCTGCTACTGAAATAGCCGAGTCTTGCTCTGCTGCATACTTGAACATTCCAAGGTTATTAGGGGCATTGGCACTGCGAAATTTCTTCTGGGGAATCGTGTTTGAACTTCTAGTTTTACTAATTTCACATGGTGTTTCGTCCCAACATAGAAGAAACTGTCAAACCACAAATAATGAATGCATTTCTTCTTTATTATTCATTTTATTCTCACTGTAGTGAGGTTAATAATACACTTGCATGTGGTTCTTGCATCATTTTGGTTACTGAAAAATGAAACATCCTGTCTTGCAATTTTCCTTTCCCTTGCTCTTCCCTTTGTTCTCAAAATAGTCCCCAACAGGGACTATTTTGAATGTCTTCAGTTCATTAATAGCTGGGTATCTTAGGATCACGCTAGTGAGACTAGAGGTTTTTCCCTTCTTGATACTCACAGAATCACTTGCTTCCCTCCTTATTCCCAATATGGAGATCATCACTGGTCTGGGAAGGTCATGCAGAAAATGCTCTCAAGGCTCAAAGGAGCGAGCAGCACAAAGTTTTCATAGTATGGATTGGGTTGGAAGTGACCTTAAAGATCATCTAGTTCGAAGCCCCTTCCACAGGCAGAGGACCTTCCTCTGACCAGGCTCCCCAGAGCCCCAGCCAGCCTGGCCTTGAATGCCTCCATACAGTAACCCTTTTGGTATCAACACAAGTAAGCTGTGTGTTTCTGGTATCTTGTTCCTTTCTGTCAGCATGCAGCCTTCTGCCTGTCCAAAATATTGCTGACCTCAAGGAGAACAGAATAGGGGTTGTAGAAGAACTTTGTATTTCTCAGTCCTTATAACTGCATCCTGTACATAGAACAGATTCTTTTTAATTATAAAGAATTTGCCTTGATAGCAAGATTTGTGAAGCTTAGTTTCTCTTCAAAACTCAGGCAAATATCTGTTAGTTGATGTGAATTTTGCAGTTTCAGGATTAATCAGTCTCAGACTGCCCAAGCAAAACCTGTTCCAAATCAAAATTGCTTTGTTCTCTCAGCAAAGCAGAGTGAAGTCACTACCTTTGCATCATAAACAAACTGCAGTTCTTTGGAAACTGGTTCCAGGCCTGTGGCCCTCTTGATGAATGTGATCAGTCTTGACTTTGAATAAAAAAACTCCAGACATCAGTAAATTCTATGTAATTTAGTGTTTCGGAATATATTACACATGGCATCTGTGAAGCAAGACAGTTAATTACTTCCAAGGAGCTATCTGAAGCAGATCTGCCAGTGCCTGTAAATTATAACAGGTATTGCCCAGTCAGCTGTGAATAGAGCTTTACGTAAAATCCATCTTGGCTGTTAGGCCTGAAACCTGATTAATCCACAAAGCTAATCAGGATTTGGTAATGTTAAAACTTTGGGATCGGGGAAAGTGGCAGCTCCTCTGGTGGAAGTTCATTGGCTTTAAAACATCACAAAAATTGTCCACCTCAGGCAATACTGAATTCTTAAAACATGGAATGATTAGTGTGGAATGCCAGAATAATGAGAGGTTTATACAGGTGTTTTCCCACTTGCCAGGTTAGTTTTAATTGCCATATGTAGAAGCCAACTTGTATTAAAAGGAAAAAGCAACAAGCCAAATTCAGAGGTGACATAAATAGCGTGTAATTTACACACAGCTATGGCAGTGTATGTGCGCAGCAGTCTTATGTGGGCCACGTGCTGGGGGCACAATGGCCAGTCTGTAGGCTGGGGATTGTGCTGATGGCTTCTGCAGCCCTGTCCTGCCTTGTTCACAGTGAAATAATCCAGTCTGCAGCAGTACGCCTGAGTAGTGCATTTTCACTGGCAATTTGTCTTTAGCTCTGAATTCTCTCTTTCTACCTCCTCCTTTCAGCTGAATTTTTGCCACCTGTACAGTGAAGTCCAGGAGCTGAAGGACAGTGCTGGAATCCCTTCACGATGGCTGTGGTCTAGCTGCATCTAGAAACCTGTTTCATGGAAGGCAAGTCTTTTTTTTCCTCTCTGCTGACTAGCCTTTTTGATGGAGTAGGCAGAGTATTCTCTCTCCCTTTAAACAACAGGCCCCCAATTTTTAGCTTTCACTTCAAAGCTTAATTTTCCAGAGTAGTGAAAATAATGCAAATGCGAGGGAAATTTTCCCTTGTGGGATAACTGGCAAACACATCAACATGAACAAGAGCTTATTTATGTTGAGGGTGGCAGAGCACTGGCACAGGCTGCCCAGGGAGATCTCCCTGTCTGGAGACATTCAAAACCCACCTGGAAGAGTTCCTGTGTGACCCCTTCTAGGTGACCATGCCTTGGCAGGTTGGACTAGGTGATCTCCAGAGGTCCCTTCCAATCCCTTCTGTGTTTGTGATTTCTGCTGTGTTGTTTAATAGAGGGTCCTATATTCCCAGCTCGGTGGAAGTTTAAACCTTTCCCAGTGTCTTTTAGAAAGAGCTCTCACTTCTTTACAAGGTGATTAGCAAACAGTTTTGCTCCTGAAAAAGTTTAAGGAGGCTCAGAAAAACCTTTACACTAGCAAATGAATGCTGTCTGCCAAAACAGAAATAACTCCTGTGTGCTTGAAAGCCACCAGGAAAAGGCCACACTTCTTTCATTGCCACTTTCCTGACAAGTTTAAATAATAGGCAAACCTGCAGTTAGTGATGTAATGTCAATGCTCTGCTCTATTTGTGAGCAGTTATTAGTTAATAACCCCATAAAACAGTCCTGCATGAAAACATACAGCATGCCAAATAATGTTGCCAACCATCAGAGCTGTAATAGATAACTTCCTATCTTAAACTGTGTCTCCTGTTGAAAAAACATCATTAAATTGCACGTTTTTATTCAACAGGCAGTGAGATTGTTTATACCCTTCTGTCCAGTTTTGTACTATCACTTACAAATGTTGAAAATCATGGTAGCGCATCATCAGAACAAAATATCATGCTGATACTTTTCATAGTTTTTGATGTTTTTATTTTCCCCTGTTTAAATCTTGATGTAAGTAGAGTTAGGTCTCAACAGCAGCTCCCTAAGATCTTAGTACATCATCTTCCTTGTAGTAAAACAGCGAAATAATAGTTCAGTGATTCCCCTGCCAGCCCTGTAGACTTAATGCAACCACAGGTCAGGGAGGTAGATGATTTTATATCATGTACACAAAAGCTGATCTTAGCTGAGCATTTTGCTGGAAACCTCTTTATTACTAGTGAGAAGAGATGAAAACAGCAGCTTGAATGGTCAAAATTGAGTCAGCAGAAGTTGAGTGATTTTTAATATTGACATATTTGGTCTTGAAGTATTTAGAAGCTGCAAAGTATCTTGACTGTTGCTTTCCTAAGAAGGGCCAGATTGAGTACTGGCCTTGAGTATATTCTAGGTGCTGGCAGCAGGGACCTGAGTGGGAAAGAATGGAGGGAGGATTCACTGAGGATCCATTTCCTATATTAATTAATGATGCTCTACTTTTTTAACCGTAAGGGGGAAAGGGCACTGAGTGTGTGCATGTGCAATGTGTCCTAAAATTTATGGCTGGGAATCTTTCTGTAGCTGACACTGGCATCTATTGGTGACCCCTTTGTTTTATATTTCCTCACCTAAAGCTATTTAAGCAGAAAATTGCCTGTACAGCAACAACTTGCTCCTTGCTCCAGGCACAAGAGGGAATAGAGAAGGAAACAAGTTGATACTGGGTCCAAACTGATATCTGGCAAGCCACTGTAAAAGTTACCTTTCCTATGCCCTCCCTCTGTGCCTGTTTTAAATCATTGGCTCTTGGGTTCTCACAGTATCTGTTAATATCTGGTTATAAGCGATGCCAAGGAAGAATTAGCAAATGTGTTGCTGAGGAAAAATGAGATGAAAAGCTCACTGTGTATCAGCAAGAGAAATGGTATCACAGCCAGTTTTTGTGAGATCTACTGAGATTTGAGGGTGGACAGGAGAAGGAGGATGAAATTTTAGGAATAGGAGAACACTTTCCACAAGCTCTAAGCAGGTGTTAGTGCCAGAGACATGAGCAGAATGCCAAGAAGCTCAACAAATATGTGCTGGCAACTTGTGCCAAAGATTAAAAAACTCATCATAAAGAAAATTATCCCACTTCCTGAGAAACAAAAGGAGATTTTATCCTCCTTCCCCATCTACTTACAGAATGGCAGGTATGGGCACTGTTTCACATCAAAAATAACAGAGCAGCCCTTTATGCTCACATCATTTGAAAAGTTGAATTATTTCTAGTAGGAGAACCGCATTTGGCTCATCCCCAGCAGGTACTGTTGCATGGGGTTGTTCCTTCCTGAGGTGCAGGACACTGTACTTGTCCCTGTTGAGCTTCATGAGTTGTCAGCCCATCCTTGTTTAACCCACCAGCCTGTCAACCTGCCTCCTGTCACAGCAAGTGGCGTGGCTGATCTCACACACCCAGCACTGTATCAGGGAAGCAGTGCCCACGTCTTACTTTGCAAAATCTTACTGCTAAACTTACTTAGTTTCCTCCAACCTGTATTAAAATAGTAGTAAATCCTACCCACAGTGAGAAAATCTTGTGATCAGGATGATGGTTAAACGGTAGAGAATATAAACGTTTTTTTTGGCTGGGTAGGGGAGTGGGATTGGGAATTCTGGTATCTGGGTATTACCAGAGGTATTTCTTAAATGCTGGAGCAATAAACAAGTCCATATCCTCATTATGCAGAAAAGCACGTTGAAGTTTGTCCCTTGACTTTGCCTTTAGTTTCAAGGACTGGCTGCCTGGATTCAAATGTGCACCTGAGCAGGCACCAGAGACACACCAGATACCTGCAGGCATCCCTGGCACAGGAGCGCTGCCAGAGCTGCTGTCCCTGCTGCCAGCAACACCTCGCATCAGCACAGGGCACTGCAGCTTCTCTGGCTGTCAGGGCTGCAGTGCCAGCTTGCATTTCTTTGCATTTCAGCAGGAATTTTGATGAGCACTTCTTTCTAACTTCCATTTAGCCTGACTCCTACTCTGCTCACATGAGTGAGTTAATTTACTCACATCTGCAGTGGGGAAGGAACGCAGTTTAAAACGGGAGCATTTTGAGTTGTGACTATGTGTGTATGGTACAAGCAGTACTACACATACCTAATAGGACAAGGCAATGAAATAGGGCCAAGGTGATCCAATCTTGTCAGAAAAAAGGTAGATAGTGGAAATATGCACTTTGTAACTTGTCTGATAACAACAATTTCAGAGTTCTTTCTGAAATCTGAGTAGGAGTAAAGCTTCTCTTTATGCAGAATTTTCTGAGCTTCTTACACAGTAGTGCCCAATCAGTCCCGGACAATTTCTTTGGATTTAGGGATTCATTCTTGTTCTTCGTGCAAGTGTGTGCATCATAGGCTTGTGAGTGTCTTGGGAAGTGAAAAAGCATAAAATTTTAGAAAACCTACAGTTTGGTCCCACATTAAGTAAACATCTTCCTGCATCATTTGCAATATCAGAACGAGAAACTTGTTTTCATGCATGTGAAAGTGATCAGGAGAGGTAACTGTAAACCTATTTGTATTGCTAAGTATCTACAGCATGAACAAAAAATACACATTTGAGTAGTATGGACTTTTTTAAACTCGCACTTTAAATAATTAGAGCTTTACTAAAGCAAGTAGAGAATATTTTATTTAACCTTCAAGGTAATAATTGCTCCTTCAAGGAAATGGACATACTTTTCTGAATATAAATACTTTTCTCTTTCAATCACCTTCTAAATCAATCAATTCTAAGGAACAGATGCATTAAATTTTGTGTGGTTTTGCCTGAATTTCACAATGCTTTCCTGTTTTCCAGACATGTCCTTCTCTGCAAGTTGTCAGCTTCATTATTAGGTTTTTGAAGACCTTGTAACCTTGAGGCAAAGCCATCCTATGCCTAACAAGTAGAGCTGTCTTGTCTTGAAAAATATAAATACAGAGGAAACAAAAAACACCAAGAAAGTGCTGGAGCCCCATTTCCCTCCCTCTTTTTGTCTCGTGGGTCTCAAGGGCTGCAGATAGTTCTGGTTACAATTCACACAGTCATTTATCATAAAACAAGATGTAGGGATCTCTCCTATCTTTACTAGGAGTATGAAATAATTGCTGATAAATGCATGGTCATTTTATGATAAAGTCTACCTACAGCAGGTTTTTCCTCTGATAATTTCCTTTATGTGCTTGCATCATGTTCTTCTGTCAGTCTCTACATGTCAGTACAAGCGGAAAGGATGAAGTAAAATTAATGGGTGCTGGGATTACATCTTCCTCATTGACAGTACTGGTGTCCTGTGGAGACGAGCAACCCATCATTTATCCTTAGTTTGGTGTTTCTTACCTGTCAGGAGCACAACTAGATCTGACGTTGCCTGGAAGGATTTGATCTGTTGGCCCTTCCCTGGTGGTGAGAGGAGATGGGTTAATACATATGTCTGCCAATTAGGAGAAAAAGGTGCTCACAGGCATTGTTCTTTCCCACTTTGCTTGAGAGGTTTCTGGCTTTACTTCTGCTGTTAAAAAGGTATAAGGAAGGATGAAAAATCAAAAAAGTTACTCCTGATGAACTGTAAAGTAGAATTGTTTCTATCTCAACTTTCTGTGCTTGAGCTGCCACATCAGAAGTATTGTGAGATCTACATGTGTAAGAGATACTGCCCTGGTGGCTTCTTCCAGTTAGGAGGCATGTTACATAATGTGGTTGTATTTATGACTAAATGCCCTCTGCTAACTGCTGTGCCTTCCTTGTCTTTTAAATTGAAAACTTATGCTTCCAACAATATCCAGGAAAAAAAGAATGCACGAGAGATCATACAAAAGCCTGCTTGTTTGTTGGAGACCCATTGTAATGTCTGGCTCTCGTTTTTTTGACTTGGAGCGAGTGCATGGAGAGACAGCAACTGCATTTGCAGTCAAGCAGAGGGGAAGGTGTTGAACTGCTCAGTCCCAAAACCCAACAGTGCTGTGCTGGCGTGAAGTGGGGATCTACACAACAGCTCCCTCCATATGAGCTGTAAACGAGTCAGGCCACTTCTCTACTCAATTCCATCTTTTCCATGCTAGTCCTTGGTTCCCAACTGGTTTTTCAGCTCCTACTCAGATTTGTGATTTTGTTCCAAACCTCACCCTGGATTTCCTGTGATCCGTCTGGTTTGCAGTCTGGTCTCTGTGTCCTTGCTTTGTCCTTTTGGACTAATCCATGCAGATTAACTGGAATCCAAATTGGGACTGAATATTTGTGTTTTTCTACTATTTTGAAATGGTGCCTTCCTGGCTTTATCTGTCTCCTGTCCATGGCTCTGTAGTCCTGTCCCCCAGACAACATGGTTTTCCTAGAGCTGATAACAGACCTCAAGTTTTCTAATAATAAATAACCATACCAGTCTGGAAAACTTGTGAGGCCTTGTCTGGGTTTATATGGTCTCTGTAGCTTAACTTTAGCCCTATGTATAAAATTACTTAAACTGTTGCTAGTTCTGGAATCAGATGACTACTGACTGGCCTGTCCCAACTCTCATAGCATAATTTTTCAGTGTTAAGGTGGCTTTTGTTGTTTTGACCTTGTTTTTTAGCTATATTATTACCTGATTTACTTTAGGTTTTACTTCACTTTTATGTCACTTGTTTACTTGTTCGATTCTTTCCCAAAAATACATGCCACATTTTATTGTATCATACCTGGTATAGAGAAGGAATTGTGGCTAATGCTGAAAACCATTAGGAGAGGAAAAAATGTAACCTATTTACAAAGTGGAGTAAAAACACACAAAAGCACTCATGCAATGGATACAAGACTTGGGAAGAAAAAAGTCACCATCAACATAATTCTTCTGGCTGACAACTTACTGCACCAAAAGGATGAGAACTTGACACTGGAATACTTCATTTTAGGCATTTGTTACATTAGTGATAATCCACAATAGGAATGAGATCATTTGAATTGAAGAAGTATTTCTTATTTTTACATTATTTTGCTAGAGCATTAATTAAACTAATAACATGATATTTTTTCTTTGATTTTCACACGAATTATGTCCTTTTGGTTGACCATAAAGAAATTTTGTATGTAAAAGCTCTCACTTGTCTGTTGGAGTCTTACTCTGATTTACCTGGAATCCAACTTGATCTTAATGCTGTAAGTAGAATATAAATGTCCTTGAGCAGAGCCAGCATTAAGTGTGAATAAACTGGTGGTTGTTTGGGGCAAGAGTGTGAGTGGTGGTGAAAGCATGGTGGTAACCAAGCAAGGAAACTCTAATATTGGCCATGTCTGTGTTCGGCCCTCCCTGGGTCAGGGATATTAACTAACAGTTGGAGGAACTTAGGAACCACCATCTAAATGGTCCTAAGTGACAGGAAAAAAATATGTACTGCCTAGTCCCTGAAATAAATGACAGCAGCTCTGCTGCCTGCATCTTGGTTTGGTCAGGCATCTGACCCCATCGCTGCTGGGAAGAGAGACCATGCAAATATTGGGCCCAGCAGGAAGAATGGTGATGCCGTAAGAAGGATGCCTGAAGACTTTCCATGCTCCCTGACTTCTTCCTGCTTGGCAGCTCTGTATTTTCTGTGTGTCACAAAGCAGGTGTTTGGAGGGTTAGCAGGAACACACTGGGGGCAGAAGCAGATGGCATCCTGCTAGGAGTAGGGAACTTGACATTTGTCTTTGGGAAAGAAGCAGTAATTTTGCTGCATAGCATCCTTATTGCTGTGCATATAGAATACAGCGACGCGTTGCACTGGAATGGAGTAGAGACCTTGAAGCAGAATATAGCTGACATTATCCTATCCAGCCTATTTCCATGGAGAATAACAGAACCCTATTAAAAAATGAAAGATATAAGTAACTCTTAGTTTTCTCATATTCTGTCTCAGTTTTTAGACAGAACTGGAACACAACCAAAAAATCTGACAATTACTGCCCGCATCAGTGGCCTCAGTGATGTTGCACGTGAGAGCGAGAATACAGAGTCCCTAGAGAAAAACTGTTGCTGGAATCCCTACTAGAGGTTAGAGGTGTCTCTAATTCAAACTCTTCAGAAGTCTAAAGTTGGTACATGGAATCTTCTGACTTATGTCAAGTCTTCTGTCTCTTAAACTAAAGAAGCTCCTTTTTGCTCAAAGGGATGGAGCAGTTTCCTTCACCCCCTGCTTTGACTAGCTATGTGCTGTTGCTGTATCTGCTTAGCAGGTGATGCAGTCTTCAAAAAAAGTGGCTGCACTAAAGTTCTCAGTGAAGAAAATTTCTGTTGTGGAAGAAGATAGTAAGATTTGTGAAACTATGCCCAAAAAACTTCAACAGAATCCTGATGGTCACTGCGAGTATAATTATTTTAGTCCTTTAGATCCAGGGCTAAAATAGATTTCGTAGGGGGTTTTTTGTTTTGTTTGTTTGTTTGTGGTTTTGGGATTTTGTTTTTGTTTGTTTTGTTTGTTTTTGTTCTGGTTTGTGTTTTGTTTGTTTTTGTAGTTGGTTGGTTGGTTGGTTGGTTTTTATTTGTTTGTGTTTTTGCTTGGGTTTGGTTTTTGTTTGTTTGTTTAGTTTTGTTTTTCCTTTTTTCAGCAGTGTTCTCTTTAGCACATGGCTGCAAGAAGGCTTTATTAAAGGAAGGATATCACAGCACAGCCTTGAGCTCGTATGCCAAGTTGTCCCCTCTATGTGTACACTCTCTTAAAGTCACATAAAGGAACTAGAGCTATATTTGGTTGGATCATTTTTCTGATGGGATATTTTTAACAAGCCTGTTTCATCACCCGCATCACAAAACAGCTGGGAGCCTAAGATGCGGTTCAGTGTCTTTTCATTAATGCTTTCTTCCTCTGCAAATCTTGGAACTAATAGCTATGACTAAAATGAATCTGCCCTCCAGCAAGGAATGCTGGACACAGAGCCATTCATTCTCACTTAATTCCTTGTGGGAAGGTTGAGACTTAACAAACTTGCTTCTAGAAAAGGATAAATTTGCTGAGACTGTGAAACAGTATTCGGTTGACCCTGAGCTACGGTGAGTGGCTGGGTCATGGGCCAGATTCCAGATGCAGCTCACGCCCATGCCACTGTGGTTGAATTAGCAGTAGTAAAAGGGCTGTAGAGAAACAAAATTCTGCTCTGGTTGTCATGGTGGAATGTAGGGTGAGGTAACACAGCACATTGTGACGTCATGTCTGAAATGTATTTGCTAAGGGGATGGAGTAGCGTTTGCTCTTCAAACATGTTTTGATGCTTGCTCATTCACTCTCTGACTCTGACATACCAGGCAGGCTTACAGCCACAATCTGTGCCTGGTATTATGGAGGTGGGGGAATGGGATGCTTGTTCCAGCTGGCCAAGAGTCTGAATTCTCACTGGGACACAGCTGAAGGATTAAGGCTTGCAGAGATCTCAGCTGCAGAAAGCCGGCCTACCTTGTGCCAGAGAGACGCTGGAGGAGTATCAGGTGAGACAAACACAATCAGAAAGTTGGATAATTAATGATGAAAAATGTTGAAAGCTGTCATTCTGAAGATTCTTATAAAAGTGGGTAGTGCAATCCACTTTTTTGTCCCATTGAAATGAGAAATTTCCTGATTTCTGGAGCTTATGACCTAGATTGAATTTCACACCTTTGAAGTTTCATGTGACTGAATTCTGAGAACCTGAGCAGCTGAAGAGTACATTGTATCTTTATGATTGCAGGCGAACAGCACAAAATGAAGAAGTAGCTGAGCAGAATACTGAGGGAAACAGGCCTGTCAGAAGCACTTGCGAAGAATTAAAGGTCTTCTTTACAGTCCTTGAATTGAAGGGCTGAGTGTCCAATGGTGTTTGTGATACGACAGAGTTCAGAGTCCAAGGCACATGGATGTGAAACAAAAAGTGGCTGTCAGCTGTCCTGCTAACAGTGCCATCATAAGCAAGTAATTTCTCTGTTCTAGACCACAGTTGTCCACATTTGTGTATTCCACATGTTTCATTACAATTGCAAGGGTCTGAACCTTTTTATTTTCTTTGATATCCTGTGGGTCGAAGGATATTAGTGGTGCTTCCAGTTACAAATTTTTTCATTCACAATTTTAGTAGACTGGTAACAACTGAGAGAATAATTTTGCTTCATGTCATCTGGAGATTTGGTCTGTACTCTTTTACTTTTCTAACATAACGTCTCAAAGTGTTCCATGGTTTAAAAAACATGACCCAGTTTTTCAGGGGAGCAAAACAAAGCATCGAGAAAGCAGTAATTGGCAAGGCACATGCAACCATTTTATATCAGACCTTGGAGCAGAGTTCCCTCCTGCACAAGCACTTCTAATTAATGCTCTCTGAATTATGTAATATAGTGGGCAGGAGCAAATTTCTGAATCAAACACTGCTCACTTTGGGCAAAGTTTGGGTTTGGATGAGTACTGGTCTGACAGTCTTACCAGATAGAATGTGTTTTTGAAACAACCAAAACATCTTCTGCTAAGCCTGTCACATCCAATTGTGATCTTGTCAGACCTTGTGTCATGACTGGTAGTAGAGCCAGAATCTCATCTTGTCATCAAGGACTCTCTTTAAAATACTGCTGCACAGATATTCCTTCCCTGATATAATTTGCAATATAGTTGAGGATTTGGAGAGGAAAGAAGGATGCTACTCGCATCAGTCGTGAGGTATCTTCCAGGTTTCTGATGGTACTGGGGAAAAGCTAATTTACACGGCTGTTCCTGCAGCTAAACAAATCTCTCACTTCAGTACACAGATCACAACCTTCACATCTCTCTACTTTCTAAGTAAGACCTAGATATATTAAAATATGGGGTTAAGCAACTTTCATAAGGAATTTTATGAATTTTGAAATGGGACCTACCTTGACTCTACTGAAAGTCAGTGGGAACTGAACTCACTTGAATTTAGCTCTTAAATCAATCCACTACTGTAGCAGTAGTCTTTGAGGTGAACAATAATGATTCACATTTAGCAGATAAAACCTTGGAAGCCACAGATGTATTGTCACTTCTGGTATACTTTTACTTTAAAAAAATCTTTTCATTACTCAGTGTACTGGATGGTTGGGCTATCCAAGAAAACAGAGAAACCTAAATAGCATGTCTAATAATATGTGGTGTGGAGTTTGATGCTTCCCACCATAAATAAGGCTTGGGACCCATTGCTCTAATCACTGTTGATTGTAGACCATGTTTTCTGGATCTGGGGTGGGAGATTTCTTCCTTATGTTCCTTGGTACACTGATTTCAAGTATGGCTCATCAGTCTGAACACAGAGTGATGCTGGTGATGACAGTTTGGGCTCAAGCACACAATTCCTGGAGACTGGGAATGGAGAGTAGCTGAAATGTCTTTGAGGAGTCAGGTCAGATTAAAGCGAGGAAATGCAGCTGACCTTTGACTGATACATAGGAGAGCATTGGGACATCTGTGTATTCCAAATCCTAGAGCTAGCATGATGCCAGATTAATCCTAGCAGGCTTTATTAGTTCCAGCTTTGGGCTGTTCTTCAGTGCCATTAGTGGAACCAAGATGATACTAAAACCAGTCTGAACATGTTTGTGGTGCTGTGCCTTAATTTATTATCCATATGGACCTGAACTTTCTTTGCATCTATCACACAGTTGGATAATCCACACAAAGAATAGATTCAGGTGACTGTCACTTAGCAGGCCAGGGGGAAGACCCTGCTCTGTCTTCTGCTGTCCACAGGGCATTTCTGCCTACAGGAGGACAGTTAGAGGTTTTTTGGGTCTGTCACCACTGCCAAAGGATCATTCAGAACAGCTCAGTTTGGGTCAGTTCCAGTGAGTGCTCTACATTTCTGAAAGGCAAGGCTATTGCAGATGTCCTTTGACTTAGATGAGCAAGTCACTTAACTTATTTCTCCTGTTGGGTTCTCCTGAGGGCATAGGAATCACAGATCAAATCAAGGTCTAGGTCCATTCCATTCTCTCTTCTATCTCGAAGTCCCCCAGTGGCTCAGGGGACATTACTGTACCCTGTTGCAAGCACCTAAGTGGTAATGTGTTCTTCCTATGCCTCCCTTTCAGACTGACACTGATTTCTAGCTACTGGCCTTCCCTTCATCTTCATCAGATACTGAAACTGTTCCTGCAGTGTACACCCTGTTGAAATGGTACCACAGTCCATTGTGTGTCAGGCCTCTGATATGCTTAGTACAGTGTTCTCTGCCTGCAGAACAGGGAGAAAATTTGCTTAAGTAGGTATGGAGTACACTGGGAAGGGAAGGGAAAAAAAAAAAAAAGAAGGAAGAGGGAATAAAAAATGCAATCCACAGCTTACAAAAATCCAATTCTCTCAAGGTGTATTGAACTCTGCAGAGCAGTTCTATTTCTGTGTGACTCAGGGCAACCAGCAAGGTGTGCTCTAAAAGCCTTGGGTGAGACTGAAGTTTTGGTGATGGTGTTCACATTGTTGGCTCTCATCTTCTTATCCCCAAACCTTTCATCACTTCTCCAGAGCAGAGCTTTGCTGTCACTAGATGGGGGAATGAGTAACCTAACAGCTTTGAAGGAAATGCTTAATAAAAATTGATGAATACAGCCCAAGAATCTCCCCTTCCATTATTCTTGCTGGGAGTAAAGTTTTAAGCGTTGAAGAAGTCATGCTGTCAGCTGAAGTATGTTCTGCCTGAGATGCTCATGTTTGCCGGGTTTGCCAGGTGATGGAGCGGAGGGATATAGAGGGAGGTTGTTTGTGTAGGGAATTCAGAAATTAAATTAATTTGATTTCTAATGGAAATTCAGAAAATACTAGCAAAGAGAAGTGCCAGCAAACTTTAAGGTTGGAGTCTCTCTTTTACCCATAGATACAGCAGATAGATGTCTGTCCTATCACTTAAGTATCCACCCTTGAGGCAGCTATCTTGCATGCACTGTGTTTTCTCTGTAGGAAAGCAGAAAATATTTGTCTGAGTGAGAAGGAAATTGCTCAGGCAAGAAATTATTTTTACTCTTTTATTCTGTTAGATCATGTACAGATACCCCTGTCTAAGTGGTGGAGAGGTTGCAAGGTGCAGTAGAGGCACCAGGAGTCCTTCCCATGGGGACATGTGTATGTTAGAGAAAGATTCTATCTGGGGACAGGTTCTGAGAAGGACAGTAAACATGGCTCGGGTAGTCTGGCTTTGCAACAGATTTCCTCTCCTTGGACCACGTCAGCCTCCCAGCTGGTCATTCACATCTATCCTCAACAGTTTTCCTGCCACAATGAATGCAGGATTTAATACAATTCTTCAGCAAGCAACCTACTCAGAAACACTTCTGTTGTTCCCAGAATGGCAATGGAGTCTGGTTTGTGTTAGCAAGACTTCATAAGACCTAAGTAAATATCAAAGAAGGGTCACAGTGTGTGCTTAGTGTATGGAAAAGTTTCATCCTCAGGTTTGAACATTGCTTGGCCAGGCATAAAAGTACACATTTACCTCACAGAAAGTGAATAATTTGTAATAGTTGTTAATAGTGCTGAAGTTGTCAGTAATTTTAGGAAAAAGATCTCTCCAAAGGAAATCTCTCAGCTGCATGGGTAAGTAGGAGTTCAGACTGGCTTGCCAGCTGGGGAAAAACAACTCTTATATATGGGTGGGTAGAAACAAATGTTTCTCTTACTTTTTGCACTGTAACTTTTGTATTTTGAAATAGTGTTTTTGTATTTTGCAAGTAGATTAATTTTATTTTTAGCTTGGCTTAAGTTTGGTTTCAGAGCTGTCTTCTGGTTATTGTGATTAGGTTAACTGGGACAAGAGTTTGCTCTTGCAATGTCGACTCTTGAATACAAAGTAACACCCAAGGATTACCTTCAGTTTCTCTTTTGTCTGGGCTGGTTTAGGGGTTGATAACATGAATGTTAGTGAGGAAGTGTCTTGGTTTGGAAGACAGGTGTCTGCTAAGGAAGGCAGGAGCCTCTCTTGGAATGGAAAGTGTAACCCCCTTCCCTCCAAATCAATATAATTTTGAAATTAAGGGGCTTTCGGGCAAATATATGGGAAATAGGAATAACAGTTCTTTACTAGTATATATAACAAGGCAATAATACAGAAACACTGGCTTAACCTGACAGAGTCAGGGTACGACCTGACACCCTGCTGGGCAGGGTGGTGGTAGCAGTCCCATTAAGTGGTGGCTGCAGTCCTCTGTGAAGGGGTTCTGTTGAAGCAATGATCCTGTAGAAAGGTCTGGTCTTCCTCTGAAGGTCCAGTGGTCAGTAGATAGCTCTCATACTCTGGGAATCCAGCAGGCTTGTGCTGTTCCAAACCCCAGGTTATATCCAGGTGGGAATGCTTGGCTCCTCCCCCTGGGCAGAGCATCTCACAATGGGATGATGTCATTCTATGAGTCACGCGGTGGGTCCTTGACAGCCCATTGAACAGAGAGAGCTCCCGGAGGGAGTTATCAGGGATGAGTCCTGGTAGGAGATAACGAGCACTGCCCCACCTGCTTTAACAGCTTGTGAAGGTGATAATAGAATACATACTATTGGTTACATCTTACATTGTAACCTAGGGCAGGAAGAAATGTCTTCTGATGAGTGCCTGCAACTCAATGGTTTCAGAATATGGTATTATGCCCTGTAAACACTCAGTTCCTTCAACATTTTGTTAAGTTCTTGGCATCTTCGGCCTCCAATGAAAATAAATTCTGCCATGTGTGTGAAGAATGATTTCCTGTTGCTAGTTTTCAATTTTCACTTTTCACAGTTTCATTGCACATCTTCCTGTTACGGTATTATGCAACAGAAAACAGAAACTCCCCATCTCCCTTTACTGGTTTGGTTCCTTATTTGATGTACTTTTATCTTGTCTCATCCTTTGTAGCCCCTTTCTAAAGCAAACAGTTGAAGCCATTTCAGTGTCTCTTTGTGTGATCTTTTGAAATCCCTTGAAAATTTTTATTACCCTTCCCTGAACCTTTACTTCTGTGATCTTGTTCTTTGAGGTGGGAATAACAGAGAAACCCTTCCTCCTGTTATAGATCACAGAATATTCTGAGTTGGAAGGGACCCACAAGGATTATCAAGTCCAACTCTTGAGTGAATGGCCTGTACAGGGATCAAACTTGTGACCTTTGCATTATTAGCACTATGCCCTAACCAATTGGGCTAATCTCAGGGTTAATAATCTGAGGGTTAGTAATCTCAGGGTTAATAGTCAGAGGACCTGCACAGCAACTGCATCATATTTGAGATCGTAGTGACATTTGTACGTGCCTGTTTGTTGTTAATATTTACCTGAAACCTCCCAGAATCATGTTTGGATCTTTAATGTTCATGTTGCATCAGTAACTCATAGTTATGCTGAGATTAAATAGACATGGATACATCTTCCTCCTTACTGGGCCTGAATTACTAATGTAACTAAAAAAATTCAGTTCTGAGGCTGATCTTTGAGTAAATTTGATTTTCACTTCCATGGGACTTGCACTACCCTTTCAGGAAGACACATTTCCCATTAGACATCTGCCTGCATTGCTGAAGCTAATTTTTGCTTTCTTCAGCTCATCTTCTATTTTCTCTTGTCTCTGCATGTGGTCCAGAAATCATAATGAGTATTGTGTTTGGGGAATTTGAGCATCAGCAAACTAGAAGACTCTCCAAATATCCTTACAAACTTTCTGCCTGCTTCTTTTTTTAATGCAACATAATTTATAAAGTACACCACGAGTCTCTTGCTGAAGTGACAGAAGTTGCCATTCTGTTAACAAACAGACTGAATGTTAGAAAGCTCTGGTGATCTCAGTCTGTTTAAGGGAACCTTAGAGCATGACAACCACTTACTGAGTCTTTCAGATTAATAAAGCCATACAGAAGTTCTGGGCAGGGACAAACATTATCAATAAAATAAGAACTGCTTACTGAATCTCATGGGTGTTGCAGTGGTAATAGCTTGAGGAAATTTCTCTTAGGCTCAAATAACCTATGCATTTTGAATCAGGCAGGATTAGGCTTCTGCCTCTTCTGTCATCAGATACATTGGATTTTCTATAATGTCTTGCACAATGGCAACTGGGAAACTGGCTTTTCTCTCCTTTTTTCTAAGTGTCTTAGAAAGGCAAGCAACAAACTTATCTTTTCTCACTTCCCCCTTCCCCTCCTTTTCTTTCTTTTTAGTTAAGTTGGAGAGAACTCTTTTGAAATTGCCCTTATTCTTCATGCACAGAGGATGATATATCAGGATTCCAATATATATTAAACATCCTGCAGTGAGAGTTCTGCTTGTAACAAATAAAAGTGAATGGCTTTGTGGTTTTTTTTTCCTTGCAGTTTTCATGAGCTAGTGAAGAGGAATTTGGCTGTAAAATACTCCCCATCCCTTAAGGAAACAAATCCTGAAAGTTTCTGGAAGAGTGTTTAAATGTCGGGTTGTGAAAAAACCCATAAACAAACCACTTATCTTTACGTCTTTGGTATAAATTTACTGGCTTGATTTACTGTATTTGTTTCCTGTGAAAAATTCCCATGGCATATATATGCTCCCATGGCCTGACTTGGGAATTCTTTAAACACTGTTTTGATGGGTACAGAGGGAGCAGATATCAAGGAAGGCTTTGGTTGTTACACTGAACAAGAACAAGTGATCATAATCAGCTCTCAGTGAGACCATTTGCTCGATGGTAGGACTGCATGTGTTTAAACAAATTAAGATGAAATGAATCTGTCTGATACTGCAGTACATGTAAATTGCTAATTGGAGCTATGTCACTGTCTCTTTGGTGAAGATTTGGGTTAGGGCTGGTTTTGTCTGTGTGTCGTATTAAATGGCTCTGGTGTTGATGGATCTGACACTTTCTGCATTGCAGCAGAGTTGCTGGCTTGATTGCAGTACAGTTGATTAGCCTGAAGTGTGACCGTGGCTGAATTTGGATATTCCCTGCGAGAGATGTATATATGGTTACTGGCTGGTATGTGACTGGGCTTAAAAATTGTCTTCTAGCATTCCCTGTGTTTCTGATTCCAGTGATAAGATTCCAGCCTGCAGGGTTCAACAGAAAGCAGATTATCTTGTGCCTTTACTTCCAGTCCTGTAAAACACTCACACTCCAAAACACAAAGTAGTAGGAGCTCGGAGTCATAATAGCTAGACAGGAGATAATTGCTTTGGTATCATTCTCAGTGACTTCTTTTGCAGTTTTGTCTATCACAACGGTAGGTTTTGGTTTCAGCTCTATTTCAAGCTAGTTTATCAAGGAGCTTGAAATGGCTCTAGTAACGTGGATCTTTTATCTGCAGAAATCAGTTTGGGTATGGACATGAATCATGGGAGAAGGGTCTGGCACAAGCTGAGCTGTGTTCAAGAGATGTTCAGTACTGGTCTAGTGAAAGATGTCCCTGCCCAGGGCAGGGGGGGTTGGAACTAGGTGATGTTTGAGGTCCCTTCCAGCCCTGGCCGTTCTATGATTCTATGATTCTATGATTCTATGATTCTATGGTGCTGCAACAACAATCTGGATGCAGATGTGAGGCGTGACTAATGTGAGGGGCTCAGGAAGGACTGGGGCAGCTTGGGTACTGCAGGTCACAGGCAGGCACACCAAAAATCAGTGAATGAAAAGCTTGTGTAACATTCACCTGGATTCATCCTGTGCCCACAAACAGTCCCCCGCTTTCTGGAGAGCTGCAGCATTTAACTCATTTCAAACAGGAACAAGGTCATTGCTTGCAGTACAGTCACTTCTTTAGTGGAAATGTGTTCCTTCAGTACTGAAGCATTTTTAAAATCCCTTTGGCTATTACACCTAAAATGGACTTTGTCACAGTATAGCAAATGGAAGGAATATTCTGGAATTTTCTTTCTTTTCTTGCTGTTGGTGGTGTTTGTCTTCTCCATTAGGTATTGCTTGTGGGTGCTCCCCTGCTCTCCCCTGCTGCCAGCATGCTGCCTGATATTCAAAACATGACACAGAGCATTCAGAGAGAGAAAAGCCTTCAATTGAAAATGCTCATTCCTAACACAAAGAGAAAGGCAAAACACTGAAATTCTTTAAAGAAAAGAGTGGAAAATACCAAAAAGGAAGGAAAACAGCAGCATTGTCTGTTCAAACCAGAAGTTATTGGAGTGCATTAGCCTGTAGTGCAAGAAAGCTTGCTTCATTAGTCCTTATTAAAGTCCACAACTCAGTTAAATTTATATAGATATGTCACTTGAGAACTGTTGTTCCAGATAGTTCAGACATGGACTCTCTTCTTTGATGCAGTATCAATACTCTGCGGTAGTAAATTTTCCCATTAGTTTGGTAGGTAAAGCATGCAGGGCTAAATTTAGCTTTCGTGTATGTACAGCGTAACCAGAGAAATTTGCTGGATTCAGTCTGGTTCCGTGCAGAGTGGGCTCCATCACCTTCAGACCTTCCTGCTTGTGGTCTTTCTGCCCAACACTCCTGCTTACAGGATTTTCCTCTGGGGGGTGTGGGAGCACATAACCAGTGCTACTTCCCGTGCGGGTTTGACTGTGTATGACAGGGAGAGGCATCACTGGTGTAGCTCCATAGTGACATAGCACAAGAAAATAAGAGTTTGGTTTGCAGTCACTGCTGCTGCTATGGCTAAAAATGATCTGTAGCTGAAATCAGATGCTGCTTGGTACCTTCATTTAGCAGTATTTCTGACTTCAGTGTCTTCTTCATCTTTCCATATGTAACACTGCAAAGATGTACTGAGGAGGATGTGATTATCAATTTATGTAGGATGATTGAGAAACAAAGGAGGGAGTTATAAAGCATGGGAAAGATATGGACAGACACTTGCAATAAAAACACAAGGATGTTTATCAAGTCCAAGAGCTGGCTGGGACTTATCCATGTCCATGCAATACTTGCAAGCTTGAGACATCATTTTTCACAGGGAGTTCTGGAGTATAATCCATCATCATTCAAAACAAACCAGCCATTCTCTGAAAGCTATTTAGGTCATGAAATGTCACCACACCTGACCATAAAATCCATCATGTTGGTGAAACCAATGGCCAGTGCCTGGCACTGCGAAACACTGTGAGGCAGAAGCTGTATTTATCTTTGTTGGAATTGACAGATCGCCCCTGTAGCTTCAGATTAGCCCACACTGACATACTAGCTCTATATATTACCATCCATCAGGGTGATCTCCTTTGGAACAAGCCAGCTACTACTCTAGCTTGAGGGTTTCTGGGTTTGTTGACGGATTTGGAACACTGTGAACATATATAAGAAGAAAGACACCTTTTGAAATGCTAAACAGCTCTTTTCTTTATTCCTAGCAATTATCTTTGGTGTTGGATTGTTCACTTCTCCCAGCCTTCATATTTATTTATTTTCTTGAGCCTGCAAGGGTATTTTGCACTGAATGTTTTCAGCCCAGCAGTGCGCTTTACATCACATCTTCAAGATTCCCAGAAGTCTAAATACCAAGTTCAGTCTCTGTGCCTCACTGACTCATCAGAGCGTCTTTTGGGCTCACCAAACTTCAAATTAAAGCCGTTGCTTCTATGCAGAGGACACTTGTCCGTCAGCACCATGGTAACTTCGCATCTATTGAAGTGTGTGTCAAACCAGAGCTGATTTAATGTAGCAGGCTGATAAGGACATCTTTCTTTGCTACAGAAAGGAAATAAAGAAATAAATGTTTCTTTTATATGCTGAGAATTGGCTCTCACTTATGGGTGTTCCTGAGTGTCTGAGAAACATTTTATCAGGCAAAAGATGGAACTTTCTTTCTCTTTGTCTGGCTTTGTGCTTCTCATACTGTTACATAATTACAAAAGAATGCCCAGTAGTGGCCAACAGTGAATGCTGAAGCACTGTTTGAGCAGGTCAAACTTATAATAATAGTTCCTCAGAGGATACTCCCAACTGTTCCTGGGCTTGAAGTTTTTATATTTCATAGCCTCTGACAGAATTTTCTTCCATTAATCCTTCCAATTGCTTTTTAAATGTAGGCAAACTTCTATAAGCTATAGAACCTATGGAATAAGTTTCATTAGTAAACTACGTTCCACATATTTAAGTGGAATACCACTGCTAGAATGACATCTGAGGAGATTTAAGGGGAGAGAACATTTATACTAAATTACATAGCTGCTAATACACATACAGATTATTGTAAAAATATACATAAATTTTATAAAACATACTAGTAAGAATGCCTAGGCCAGGATGGTATTCAACCAGAAGTTCTGAAGGTGTTCAGGGATGAATACATGAATAGAAACAATACATGTAATCTCTCCCTGTTGGGCAGTGCATGCGAACAAGCCCACACAGATGTCCTTGCTGCTTTCTCTGGTCCCCTGGGGTCCATTTTCGGGTCCCTCTTTTTGCAAAGTCCCAAGGGGCCGAGCAGAGCCCACACAGAGAATAACACTTGGCGCTTTGTGCCCTCTCTGACAGTTCTGCTGGGAGTTCGAGGGTAGCTTGCTGAGGGAGAGAATCAGAAGAGTAAAACTGAGAAAACTTGTGACTTGACATAAAAGCCAGGAGTGTCCAGGATGAGGTGTGCATGTGTCTATGGCCTGTTACTCTGATCCCAAACCCTCCCACGCATTGTGCTACCCACAGCTGTTGGGCATGGACATGGACACACTGACCTGTAGGCCACCCACAACCCTGGGACACAGGCGGACACCGAGCAATCTACTGCTGGGGCACAGTGCACCAGGGACACACACACTCATCGTGCAAGCTTGCTATGCTTTATTGCTGCAGCCAGGCCCGTGTAGTGGCTGGTCTTCCCAGGGGCTCTGGCTCTAAAACTCAAAGTTATTTACTGGCTCTTGCTGTTCATTCGGCTCATTCGGCCCATCCGGCTCCTCTTCGCGGCGTCGGCGTCTCTTGGGCCGGCGCTTGATGATTGGACCTTGCGCCGCAAGTTGGCCCCTTGGCCGCGTGCTGCGGCGGCGATAGCGGCTGTGGCCAGTGCGCCGTGTCTTCCGCAGGCGCCGGCTGCGGCTGCGGCTGCGGCTCCTGCTCCTGCGCCCTCTGGCCCGCCGGTTGTAGCCAGCCATGGTGGAGCTCGCTGAGCGCTGTGGGCGGCTGCCCTGCTTTTATAGGGGTGCCAGGCTGGAGCCCTTTGTGATGCAAGCGCTTCACAGAGCCAACCTCACCAGTGGTGTCACAATGGCTGCACGGCAATGCTCCGTGGCTGCTGGCCAACCCCATGGCCACGCGGAGTGGGCAGCTGCCCTGTGGCTGCAGGGACATTACTTCACTACCACCATGATCTGGCAGGCCTGCTGGACACTGTCTTGACGTGGGAGACCTAGGAGGGCTGACTGGGCTGACCAGCAGTGCAGGCAGTATGGTGGGAGAAGGCAGCACAGAGGCAGATGAGGCAATTGCGGCATTGGTGCTGGTAGCGGTGATGGTGTTGCCAGCTTTGCTTGCATTGGCTTTGATTTCCCTAGTAAACTGGCTTTTATCTTGAGCCACAAGTTTCCCCATCTTTACTGCTCCAATTCTCTCCCTCAGCAAGCTGGTGGGGAGAGTGAGCCCTTGCGTGGCACTTTGTTTCTGGCTGGGGTTAACGCAAGCCCCAGTTCCACCATGGATGTCCAAAAGGCTGCATGGGCACATCTGCTTGCCAATGACACAAAATGGGCTGCAGAGTAAGAGCCTGCAAATCACGGTCTTCCCCAGTGTCTGCTGAGAAACTCCTGCTGCATTGTCTGGAGCACCTCCTCTCCTCCTCCTCCCCTGCCCTGGCCCCTGCAGGACTGTTTCTTGCATGTATTCCCAAAGACATTATCCCCGAGGCACTGTCACCTTTGTGAATGGTCTCAGCCTTGGCCAGCGGCGAGTCCTTCTTGGACCTGGCTGGCACTAGCCTTGGCTGACATGCGGCAACTGGTGGCATCATCTCCCAGATGCTCTCCAGACTGTCTCCTTGCTCTGAAGCCCTCACCAACCCAAGCCCACTATAGGCACAGAGCACCAGGAGGAGGGAGGGGGAAGCACAGCAGCACTGAGAAGCATGTTGCAGGGTCAGGGAGTCTCTCTACAGGGAGATCTGTGAAGGGCAATGTGACAACCCTGCCAGGAGTGGGGGGATGGCGAGGATGAGAGTCAGGAGTGGGATAGGCAGAGCAACTTGCATTGCTTTGTCTGGCCTTTACCCTTGAAGCCCCAGCAGTGGCACAGGAGAGTGTAGAGGCACTGAGGGTTCTTCTCTCTGCGGGCTCTGCTCAGCCCCTAGGGACCCTGAATAAGAGGGACCCAAAAAAGGAGCCCAGGGGACCAGTGTCAGGAGCAGAGGTTATCCATGTGTCCTTGGTCATGTGCACTCCCCACAGGCCAGGCACAGCCATGGGCTGCAGACACAATCACACCTCATCCTAGACAAGGACAACTCTGCACATGCACATGCCACACATGAAGATCCTCACACATGCAGATCACACACAGGAACATCATGCCTGGACACACACATCTTGCTGTTGGGCATGGACATGGACACACTGACCTGTAGGCCACCCACAACCCTGGGACACAGGCGGACACCGAGCGATCTGCTGCTGGTGCGCGGTGCACCAGGGACACACACACTCATCGTGCGAGCTTGCTATGCTTTATTGCTGCAGCCAGGCCCGTGTGGTGGCTGGTCTTCCCAGGGGCTCTGGCTCTAAAACTCAAAGTCGTCTACTGGCTCATCCAGCTCATCCAGCTCATCCAGCTCCTCCTCTT
Source organism: Mohoua ochrocephala (assembly GCA_013398855.1). NCBI lineage: Eukaryota > Metazoa > Chordata > Aves > Passeriformes > Acanthizidae > Mohoua > Mohoua ochrocephala. Next base: position 130,705 of record VZTA01028619.1, read on the forward strand.
CGCGGCGTCTGCGTCTCTTGGGCCGGCGCCTGATGATTGGGCCGTGCGCCGCAAGTTGGCCCCTTGGCCGCGTGCTGCGGCGGCGATAGCGGCTGTGGCCAGTGCGCCGTGTCTTCCGCAGGCGCCGGCTGCGGCTGCGGCTGCGGCTCCTGCTCCTGCGCCCTCTGGCCCGCCGGTTGTAGCCAGCCATGGTGGAGCTCGCTGAGCGCTGTGGGCGGCTGCCCTGCTTTTATAGGGGTGCCAGGCTGGAGCCCTTTGTGATGCAAGCGCTTCACAGAGCCAACCTCACCAGTGGTGTCACAATGGCTGCACGGCAATGCTCCGTGGCTGCTGGCCAAAAACTCTGTTCAGCATATTTGGAATTTGCACATGAGGAAAGCCCTCTGAGAAGTGAATGAGGTCTACTTTTTGTCCTGGTATTCTTTATTATTTCTTCTTATCTTAGACACGAGCGGCACAAAGTTATAGTGATAGTACTGTAAAACACTGCAGCTACAGCCTTCCCTGGTGTTACGTGTGACTTTGGCCTCATGGTTCAAGAGCAAACCAGGCTGCTGCATTCCAAGACCTGCCACCAACTCCCTGTATGTGTTGTAAAATAGTTTCATTTCTTTTGGTTTTATTTTATTTTTTCTCAGCTATAGGCAATGGCTGACATAATGAAAAGGCTGTGAATTCCCTCTTATGGATATTTATGAGATTGAGATCTCTCTTGATGATATTTGAAGGATCTTGGGAATCTGGAAAGGTCCCGATTGACTGGAAGTTGTCTAACATTGTCACAGTTTCCAAAAAGGGCTAGAAGGATCACCCTGGACATTACAGGCCTGTTAGTCTGGCTTCAGTGCCTGGTAAGGTTATGGAGAAGATTATTCTGGGAGTTATTGAAAAACATCTGAAGGACAACACAGTCATCAGTCACTTTACCCTTTCATAAGGGTGAAGTCTGCTTATCAGGACTTTCGTTTTCCTTTTATGGTGAGGTAACCCACCTAGTTGATCAAGGGAAGCCAGTCGATGCTATCTTTTGGGATTTCAGTAAAGCTTTTGATACTGTCTCTCACAGGATCCTTCTGGATAAAATATCCTGCACACAGCTGGATAAACACATCATGTGATGTGTGAGCAGCTGGCTCACAGGTTGGGCTCAAAGGGTTACAGTGAATGGGGTGACATCAGACCGGTGCCCTGTCACTAGTGGGGTTCCACAGGGCTCCATCCTCGGCCCTATGCTCTTCAACATTTTCATAAATGACTCGGACTGAAGACTTGAAGGGATACTGAGCAAGTTTGTAGATGATAACTGGGAGGAGCTGTTGACTCCCTTGAAGGCAGGGAGGCCCTGAAGAGAGACCTCGACAAATCAGAGGGCTGGGCAATCACTAAAACTGTATGAATCATCACATGGATGATAGAATGAGTTCTTTTATTAGGAACATGTATTTATTTTAATTCTGACCTTATCCTTGTTGATGAGCAATCAGCTAATTCTTGGTATGCTACTGAAAATTTTTCAATTCTCTTTCTTAAAAATGGGATTCTGATGTTTTCATTTGGTGTATATAAATTTATCTTCTTTCAAACCGAGTAAGAATAGAAATGCTGACCAGAAAACACTTCTGTTTTGGTGGTCAGAGATGGCAGTATCTTAATGCTTGGAAACTGGTCTCGATCCAATCAGTTAGAAAATAGCTGCAAGTGAAAAGCATCCAACCTGGTCTTTTGTGGTTTATGTGAAAGGGGTCATTGGTTTGTATTTTTTTAACAATATTTGTAACATTAGAAATACTGCCTGCATTACTGTAAATGAGCGGTATAGCTTCTCTCTTACGTTCCAATAAGATTGGAAGTTTAAGTTTAGTTAGTGGTACAAAAGGCTTTTGCTCCATGAGTAGTAAGTGATATCAGCAAGTATATGACTGTCCCAGAAGCCTTTGGTAATTTCCCCAAGGTGATTGTACCATCTAGCATCAATGTAGACTTAGTGGGGCATATACCCAGTAGTAGAAAATACTGTTTTAATTTGCAGACCAGATAGTGTTCTGAGCAGGGGAACAGGGGCCAAATGGCCTGTGGGAACTAAACTTTTCTTTCCTCACAGAGCTCTAAATTCTGTCAGCTGGGAAGAAGAACAGAGAGAATTCTGGCTCCTCGTTCTTGGAGATAGCTCTCATTTTGCCAAAGTCAGCATACTAAACCAGACCTGTGCCTAATGTTAGCTCATTTAGCTTTTATGTATTTCATATATTTGCTGCATAAACCTTTTCATTATTTGTACTGGTTTTACTTGAGTTCTTTTATTGGAGAGTCTGTGAATCCCATTTAGGTCTAAGGCAGGGTATAGAAAGGCTCCCAGTCAATTTAATGGGATCAAAATGGAAAAAGATATATAATAATTTTTGAAGTGTATTAGATGTTCTAGTGAATACCTGAAATAAAACCCTGCTTTATGATTGAGAATGAATATTGCTGGTATATTTAATTAATGCTGTGACCTAGACAATCTCTTTGGAGACTCAGGCTTGAAGAGAGCAAAGGATTGAATTTAAAGGGTCTTCTTGGATCAGTCTGGGATTGGTTTCTATTGCTACTTTCCATGTCATAGTTTTCATAGTACTTACATTAATCTAGATGCTATTCTGCCTAGATGTAATTACATTCATTTCTAGATGTAATTACAGGGCTTTCGTCTGTACTTCAGACAACTGTGGTGAAAATATTGATTTGTTTATGATTTCTTATTCTATGGAGTAAAGTTGCTCTTAAGAATGACTACTGTAATAATTCGCTGCAGCCATAACTTTTGTGCGGTGCAGCTAACCAGAAACGTGTTAAATACTTTACTACAGCTAATACTAATAAATACTGAGAAATTACTAATATCTTTCTCATCTCCTGTTGCAGAAACCCCCCTTGTCACTGTGGGACCTAGGTAGTTGCAGCTACTCTGTTACTTTCCCATATGTATTCTTACCTGCATCATGACTCTCTCGTGGAGATATTTCAGCATTTTCTGAGTGATTTATTGCCTTCTTCCTCCTTTTTCAGTTACAGGTTGGTTAGGATGTATTTGTTGCACTAAGACTTCATTACATGCATATATTCATTTCTGTAGAATACTTTCTAAGTAAAGGATACTTTAAAAATAGTTCAGTGTAAGTAACGTATCTCTTAGGATACCTTAAGAACGTGATATCCAATAGTTAACGATTCTGCAACTCTGCAATGAGGTGAAGGTCTGTCTGCCTGTGACTTATTAATGCTGTCTGTTCATTCTGTCTCTGTTCTACTATGAACAATTTAGCTCTTTCAGATACTATTCCTCATTATGACATTTTAAAGCTTATTTATCTCAGCTCAACTTTGCTTATTTTGCAAGCAACAGCGAGCAGTATAATAAATTGCATCACTGTTGTAGGGACTTGATACCTTGAATTCTTGATGTTTGATGTTTGATAAAGTCTTGGTGGTTGTTGATTTATATACTTAAACATCACACTAGGAGACTGGCTTAGAGTCATCTCTGAATTGTTTCTCATGTGCTATAAGCTAGCAGTTTTTATGGCAAGACCTGGCAAAGGTTGACTTCCAGACCCATCAGAGTGATATCTTAAAGTACAATAGTGCAACCGGAACATAATAATGCATCTGAATCAACAGCTGCATGTAAGATTCCTCAGCTGTTATTTAACAGTTTGAAAATAGAGGGGAACATAGTACTGGCAAAAGAAGATACATTTCAGAAAGATTATTAATAATGAGGCATAGGATATTTTTCCATAGTGCCAGCAAAATGATCAGCTGGGTAATGGTATTGACACCTTTTCCTAGGAAAGGACTTAGAAATCTGAAGGAAAATAAGAGTGGACTTAGAAAAGTAATAACTTTTCTAATAATCTGTAGTGGAGAATTTTGCTTCTTCTTTCAAAATACCTCTAAATGTTCCTGGATATTAAGAGAGTTTAGTACTAAGTGTGTTTTCCAGTGGGATGCGTCACTTGAAGCGCTACAAAGAAGACAAAAGCACTGAAATCTCTGAGCATCTCACAGAAGATTTTAGATGAGGATTTGGACTAAAAACTGAGAATGCCTTTCATAGAACCATAGGATCATTAAGGTTGGAAAAGACCTCTATGATCACTGAGTCCAACTGTTAACTCAGCACCACCGTGTTGATCACTAACTCGTCCCCAACTTTTTAACGCTTCCCAGGATGATGAATCCACCTCTTCCCTGGGCAGCCTATTTCAATGCCTGACCAGCCTTTCAGTGGAGAAATTTTTCCGAATATCCAGTCTAAATCTCACCTAGCACAACTTGAGGCCCTTTCCTCCTGTCTGAACACTTGTTACCTGGGAGAAGAGGCCAACCCCCACTCAGCTACAACCTCCTTTCAGTCAGTTGTAGAGAGTGATAAGGTCACCCCTGAACCTTCTTTCCTCCAGACTAAACAAGCCCAGCTCCCTCAGCTGCTCACTGTAAGACTTGTGCTCCAGACCCTTCACCAGCTTTGTTGCTCTGTTTTGGACACACTCAAGAACCTCCATGTCCTTGTTGTGAGTGGTCCCAGTCTCACAAGTGCCCAGCACAGGGGGACTCTGGTACTTTCCAGAGGTTTGAGACTTAAACTGTAGCCTATAAAGGAAAAAATAAACGTGATCAGTGAAAATCGTGACTTAAGAGAGGCTTGAAAATTTTCCATAGTTTTTTTTATTCTATTGTGTGCTTAGTCGATGCCCTCATCACTCCTTTTGGTCTGCAGTTAATATCCTGAAGGAGGTGAGAAATTCTTTATCTAAACTTCAGTATTGTAATCTTAAATAAAGCGCTTCACAATGATACTTCTAGTATTAATTTAATCTATTATACTTGTAACTAATATCCAGTATGACTCAAATGGGTGATGTTACAGGCTTATGAAATATTACTTAGTTTATAAAGTATGTCAGATATCAACAAAATTGTTTTGCAAGAAGCTTAGTCTTAGCTTCTATAAAGAAACATAAAAGAGCGAACAGAGAATGGAGATATTGTACAGACTGCATAAGAACAACCCTGCTAGCTCAGATCAAAGGATTATCTGTGTCAGCAGTCTGATTTAACACAATTCATCGGCAATGGTTTAGAAAAAAAGCATAAAAATAAACAAAATAAACTTCCCCAAAATACTGTCCCACGTACTGAACCTTTCAGTGGATTCATCTTCTGTAAATCTGTCATGTATTTTTCTGAAGCTACATACATTTATTTTTATATTTTAGTTTGGTTTTTTGTGGGCTTACAGAGGAGCATTGAGGACTTGGTTAGCATTTCGGTATCAGGCAAACAAAATGGTGGATGGAAAAGAGAGTGAAAATGGAGATCTCAATCAAATGAGAAGTGGAATTCTTCACACTGAATTTTGGAGTTTGAAGTAGCAGACAATGCAGAAGACAGCACAGCCTGGATTCAGAGGCAGTGCCCCAGTGGGACTTCTGAGGGGCTGAGGTGCTCTATCCAGTAGGAAGTGAACAGGGTTGTTTTAAAGCTTGAAATGACAGGAAAAACCTGAACTATCTCTTTGTTCTGTATCCTCAGCTGTACTGTATCCTGTTAACAGACTGGCAGATGCCAATTTCAAGAAAAAAAACTCCATATTTTTTTCAAGCATCTTCTTTATGATATTTCTTAAATGCCCCAAAAAATCTGTTTGTAAAATCTAGTGCTTTTGTCTCAGCTGAGCCAGGGCTTTAAAGTTAGCCAGGTCTGGGACATGCTTTTCTAAACTCATCGTTAATTGATGTTGGCAATCAATAAATTCTGGATGCCATCTCTTTGAGTTGGAGGCTTTGGTTTCTGGATCATGGTGATTTTTGTTGGGTTCTTACTGTCCTCCCTTAAACAGCATGCAACAAACCCCACCAGAAACACTCACGCTTAAAAATGGGTCATATGACTTTGGTGGAGTAGAGCAAAGTTCAGAAATAAAGATTCTGTTTTTGTATAAATATCCCTGATTTTAAAAAAGGGAAGAAAAAACCCCAAACAGAAAATGAAATGTAAAAATGATATATTATGTAAAAAATTTTTTTTTCCTAGGGGAAATGTATTTTATGAGACCCGGAGGCACTCCTAGCTCTTCAAATTGTTGTTAACCAGGAAGAGCCATTTGTTTTCAAATTCTGAGGAAAAGAGCTGTGCATGATATTTTTATTTTTAAACAAAGCAATGTAGAGAGGTGAAAATTTGCTGCCTTCCTTTTAGAGACCAGTGGTTGTTTTCTGCTTAGGCCACACTAGAGATTGAGCGTAAGAAGAAAATGCACTTTTAATGGTGCTGAATTTACTATTTTAATTAATTCTCCTGTATCTTGCTTTCCTGACATGTTTATTTTACAAATGCTTTAGCTCATGGCCATAACTTATTTTGAATGGCAAAGTGTATAATTAACATCAAGGTGAAAGGCGATTATGTTTGTGAATACTGCTCTATGCCCTCCAGAAACCACTTATGTAGCCAATTTAGGTCACACATGGTTCAGTCTCTCAGAAATCTTACTTAATAAAGCCCCAAGGTACTCTCTTTTACTGAGCAATTAACAGAAAGTGAGTTTTTTGTGTTATTGTGGGGAAAAGATAATTTTTGGAAAAGGGAGAAGAGCCATATGAGACACACAAATGCTTCTACACACAGTTCTGCTGAAAGCTGTAAATGCAATTTAAATGGGCACTTAAGGTGGAGAATAATACAGGCCAAAATGCTACAATGAAAATGCTTATATATAAAGTGCAGTGGTTTATGTTTGAGGTGTTCTGTCACCTTCTATCCATTTTTTCCTGACTATTGGAATAGGTGTTTCCCAAGAATCCTCCCTATGAAGACATGATGAATGATTCTCAACATTTGGCATATCTATTGCACCATGAAACCCCTTGGAGGTCTTTGCTTGTGCAGGCACATAATGACAATTTGAGAGTAAGTGGTAAGCATTAGGCTCTGATTTGCAGTCATTATTTTGAAAAATCCAGCCCTAGAAAAACAGGGTCTTATTCATGCTGGTAATACGGTAGTCACTTATTACAATTAGCTTCTTGGCAATGCAGACAGAAACAAGCTATGTATGAAAATGTTGTACAATAACAAAATGTAATGCCCGTGTGTTACCATGTGGTACTGAAAGAGGTGCTATCAACTTGATGTAGTTGGATTTCAGGTTGGATTCCTGAAGCTGGCTAGACTATGGGCTTTTATGTAAAACATTTTTATGGTGCTTCTGCCAGTACATGACTTTGTGTCATTAGACGCTGATTTCTCTGGACCAAGAGAATTCCCTCTGGTATCCTTGTTAGTCAGAAAATCAATCGTATTAGTCTCATAATCAGACATAATTGAGTTATTACTCCATTTTTTAAACTCTCACAATGCAGAGAAGTGCAATTACCAAATCAAGACCAGTGATGGTTGAAATTTAATAGTTACTCTTGTAGTCAGCACTTAGGAAGAGAGAAACAAAGATCTGCTGTAGTTGTGTGATCAATTGTATTTCCACTGTTTATTTTGACATCTATTCTTGTGCTAGTTTGATTTGCATATATGCATAGCCTTTGTAGACATCCAAACCAGATGACCAAATTTTGCAGCTGTCTGGTGGTTTAAAGGTCTACAGTTACTCATGTGCTATATTGAGTTTAATTCAGTGAACCTGATGGATGGCACTTCTCCAGGCTCGGTACAAGGCAAAGCCATTGCAATGCTGCTTAGTGTCAGAAGGGACTGCACTTCACTGTGCAGTAGGGATGTGGCTGTAAGCTATTTTTTCTTTATTAAAAATACATGAATCCACTGCCCTTGTAAGACAAAGGACAGAGATGAGCGCCCTTTTAGTAGAAGGCATAGGACAAGGGTTGGTTAGCGTGAGTGGTTCCCATTTGGTTTGTCACTGACAGGTTCTCTCTCCCCAGCTCTCCTCTGAACACACAGCAGCAATGGAGGTCAGCTGGGGGTTCAGCAGGAGCTGAGGTCCTCTCACTCTCCAGCTGACTCTCTGTTGCCACCTGTTCTCTTCTGAAAAGAGAAGGGGGACAGCACTGGCCTTCCTTCCAGCATGGTGGGGGTACTATGAGGGATTACCGTGACTACTAGTACAGGCAGGCAGGTGTTATGGCTTTAGGCTGCCTTTTTCCATGCAGAAGCTGCTCTGAAATTCAGAAGATCAAACTGTTTCACAGCCTGTAGCATAAGAAAGGCAGGAAATTAAGGACCTATTCATTGGATGCCAAGTGGGTAGTTTTCAGTGCTGCTTTCAATGACATAGTACTGCCTGTGAGGCTTCCTTCCGCTAGTGGCACAGAGGAGATCTCTAGATGTGATAATACCGGGTTGGAGTGTATGCATTAATATAGGCTCCTTACACTGTTGAGAATTGGCTTGTTAAGGACCTTTTTTGCACTCAGAGGACACAGGGAACATGAAATTTGTCTTTCCTGGTACATAATGTCCCCTTTAACTTAAACTACTTAAATAGCTACCTGCACTCTTAGCACTTTCCAAGCCTCATTTCCCCAGGTATAGTTTATTTTTCTGCTGTTTGATCCTGTACCTCAGTACCGAGTGGCCCACTGATCTGCTTCCCCTGCACTCATCTCTACTGCCTACATGCTCTCCCTTTTCCTCGTAGAAACTTCCCCTTTCCATTGTGAGCTCTCTCCTTATGGAGAATCCCTCTCCTAGCTATTTTTGTGGTGCTGACAGGAAATGAATGAACAGTAATGAGGCAGTTAGATGGAGCTGACAGTTCAAGTATTTAATTTTAAAGAATGCGTATATTATAGAATTCAAACTGGATGGGTCAGATCTTTATCTGATATTGCACTTTTATATTAAGAGAGTAGTTCTCAATTGTGCCAGAGAAATCTCTCTCCTCATGTGTACCTGGGTTTTTTTAATAGTAGTTGATTTTCCTGGGGATTCTTGCTTTGGAGGGTGAAATATATTATGGACACTGTTTAAACACATATGAGTGAGTGTGAAGAAATCTTTTTGGCATTGAATCCAACTGTTGCTAGGCAGGTAGTTGGATTGCTGGAGTGCCTTGAGCCCCAAGAACACTTGGCAGCTCAGCTGGTGCCTGTGGGATGTTCAGCAATACGGTGCTCCTGGGGCACTTTGCAGCACAGCAAGGGGATTATACCCTTCTCTCTGGAGATCACACCAGCAATTCATCATCCAAAAGTTTTAAAAACAACAGAATGTAATTACTGAAGAGGTGTAATTGTCACTGTTCGAAATAACCCACTCACCTATTACTTAGCCAGGCCAGAACAAAATGTCTATAAGAGCACATATTTTATTAAGTATTCTTTCTTGCTGCAGCAGCATGGCAAGCAACTCTAAGGTAAAACTGCAAAAACATCTCTGGCATCTTCTTGTACTGGAATTCTATGTTTTCTGGGTAAGGCTTAAGTTATACCTGATCTGACCTTGGAATAACTTTCAAAATTGGAGCTATATTTTAGTTCTTCCTTTGACTTTCTTTGTGATTTTGTTTTCAGCCACTTTCTGTGAACTTCATTCACCAGGATGGTGAATGAAGAAATGGCAAAACTTTTATGAGAACAGTGAGGCTGGCCAGGATCTTTCTGAATTGACATCCTCTCACACATCTGATTTGAAGGCAGCTGAGGAGCCAAAGCAGTTTCTCATATAAGCTGCTTGACAAGAGGAGTTCTAGGTGGTTATTATATGTCTATAATAGGCCCATGCTTATTTATTTTCCTTTTTTTTTTTTTTGCAAAGGTCAGAGTATTTGTTATTGAGAAGATGCTTCTATAGCTGGTTAAGGTAATTCTGTTCCTGTATAGTTCTTTGAATCTGTGTTTCTGTGTCTGTAAAAGTTTTCATTCATCTGCTTTTATTGTCAACATGTGAGGAAAAATCAGGATGATGTACCACTCAGGTAAAGTTTCAAGTTTATGTGCAAGATGGATTGGTTTTTAGCTGTAAGTAAGACAGGGAACTGCTGGCAGCTGTGGAGACTCTTTGCACAACACAGAGTTCTAGTTCAAATGTGGTCCAGGTCACTAGTGCTCATTGCACTAGAAGGCAGGAGAAGGTATCACTGCGGGTGCCCTGGCTGACTGTCACCTGAGACAGAATCAACTAGATGCTATGAAGTCCTCTGTCATCTACAGAATTGGTCCCATCTCACTGGAGAGACAGAATCATTTGCTCTCATCTCACTGGAGAGACAGCATTGCAACTGACTATATTTTACTTAAGCAGTGGATGGAAGTGTTTAGTCTCCAGCTGGAGCTGTCAACCAAGCTTGAAAGTGACTTTTAAAAATTTAAGCCAATTTATAGCTATCTGAGCTTTTAATTTTATTTGAAGACAGTTATCAGAAGAAAGGTCATGTGCCTGCTTGCCTGTCACCAGTACCAGGCTGCAGATAGAGTACACCTAAATATCAGCATTTCTAGGAAATTGGATGCTCTCTGTGTCAAGGGTTTATTCTTGTAGCATAAAACCATTCTTGGAGCCAGTTCAAGACACTGGGCAGAGCAGGTGCTGACCAAAGGACATGAGTCTGTTTTGCCTGTGTTGGATATAAAATCAACTCTACTCGCCTGAGCAATTCAGATTCTTACACTGACTGAGCTGCTGCTTCTGCCGCTTCTCATGGCTGTGGTGTACCCTGGAGAGAGATGATGTGAGAGGTAAGGAGAGCCAAAATTTGTAGTAGAATGGGTTGCTGCCAGGCTGCACTTAACAGCTTGAATCTCTGGTACTTTAGTAAGGACTTGTGCTTTGTCAGGGAGGGCAGGGAACCAAGACCACAGCTGTGCTGTTTGGACACTGTACAGCTGGAGACACAACCTTAACCTCACCTCTCAGTGTTCCCAAGTGAGGCCATGGGAGAAGCAGGAGAACACTGCAGTTTGGCTGAATGCTACTGCTATTGGTCAGTGAAGTAAAATCTCCGTGTATTCTCATTTGAGTAGCCTGTTAGTCACTTCTCTTCAAGGTATTGTACCCGGCTGCTATGTGCTATTATACAGCACTGCAGCAGCTGGCTAAAGACAGCCTTATGTTTGGTTCATTGATCAGTTTGTATCCTGGTTTTGAGATCATTGGCATATGTAAGTGAAATAAATAATGCAAAGGTCATTGAAGCTGATATCCACACAAGGATTTACAGGCTGCCAACTTGACTAGTTTTCTGTTCTACTCACACTTCAAGTACAACTACAGACAATCAGTGTTGAAAGAGATTATCAAAGGGCTAAGATGGATGGAGAAGGCAGAAAAATAGTTTATCTGTGAAAATTACCTAGATGTAAAATTTAGAAAGTTGACCTAATAGTATACCTGAATGTCTCACACCCCTCAGTCTGCAGGGAAAGTGTTATGTCCCACAGCTCTGCATGGGAAATTTTGACAGAATCTAGGGCTGCTGCCATCATTCTGCCAATGCAGTCTGTGTGATGAGCCTCTCAGAAGGCATCAGCATGTGAACTTCTTGTGGGATGAAGGACCACCTCAAAGAACTGGAGTTTCACGTTGTTCCTGTTGACATGGCTGTGTTCAAGCAAATAGAAATATCCAAGAAGGATCTTCTTCAGGCAAATAGGAGATGCTGTGATTACTCAGGGTCCTACAGGCAGACATCCTTTATTTACTTGCTATACATCTTTAAAGTACAGATTTATGAGTGCTTGAGATTCACAAATGTTTTCATATATTCAATATAGAAGCCAGGTATTAAAGAGCATGTAGAAGAAAATAGCCCTTGTTGTTCCCTGGAATGGAAGGCAAACTGAGATTGCTAGAAAGTCCTACTCTAAGGAGGTACCTTGAATGAGAAAATACCAAATGATTTTAAGCAAGTTCATATCAGGATAAATATCCAAATCCAATTTGTTTTAATTTTTTTTGGTTCAGCTGAGTTTTCTGTGAAGTTTTTGCATTATGAGAGATTTCTTTTCTTGCAATTTCAATTGAAGTCTGTGAGATGGGATGAAGGTGAAATGTTACAGAGAAAAAAAATACCACATGAAAGACCAGGAGAACTGGAATTGTTCAGCCTGTGAAAGAAGGTTTCTGGGTGACATAAATGAAACCTTCCAGTACCTGAAGGGAGCCTACAAGAAAGACGGAGAGGTACTGTTTACAAGAGCATGTAGTGACAGAGCAAGGTTGAATGGCTTCAAACTTAGAGTAGGTTTAGGTTAGATATTAGGAATAAATTCTTTAGTGTGAGGATGGTGAGGCACTGCAGGCTGCCCAAAGAAGAGATGGATGACCCATCCCTGGAAGTGTTCAAGGCCAGATTGGATGGGGCTCTGAGAAACCTGGTCTAGTGAAAGACGTCCCTGCCCACAGTGGGGAGTTGGATCTAGGTGATGTTTAAGGTCCCTTGCAACTGAGGCAATTCTATAATTCTATGATTCTATGATAGAAAATGCAATGCCTCAATACAATAGAAAATACTCCAAAACTATCCTGTTGTTTATTCTTCATCCTTTTGTAGAGTTTTTTCTCAATTTAAAATGAGGTTGGCTAAGCCACTGAGGACTGTTTTGCTCTTTGTGTGGACACCATTAATGGTGTAAACAGCATTTCCACAGAATTACAGAGTATTCTGAGTTGGAAGGGACCCACAAGGATCACTGAGTCCAAGTCTTAAGTAATGACCCATACAGGGATTGAACCCACGACCTTGGCGTTGTTAGCACCATGCTCTAACATGAGCACACCTGCAGTGCTTTACAGAAAAATCTCAGGGAGTGTACAGTCCAGAGAAAGAAGAGAAGTTATGTTGGAGAGGAAGATCCTATAGGAGATGGAGACATCTAAAAGTTATTGTCAGAGCAGGTGGTATATCAGAAGTATGTAGGCAGTGGCTTTTACAAGTTTGTCTCTTTTACTTCATTATTTATTTTCTACCAATGGGAAGCTGGTATTTCTCCTTTTGCTTCATTTTTTCAGTAACTCTCATATGCTCTTACGATTTTATTTTTCATATTATCATAAGCTGTGAACTTGCGAAGGGAACATGTGCTAATGCTATTTCTGAGAGGCACAAGTCAGAACTATTCAGATACATTTCAAGAAACCATGTCACTTTTCATGATTTCTTTAGACTAATTTGGTAGGCAAAAGCGACAAAATGAAACAGAGAGAGAGACTGAAGTTCAGTTGCCATTGTATTTACCGTCACCTGCTTTTGAATACAGAATCTTCTTTCATTGATGATACTAACTTGCTCATTTTCGTGACTGAAGCGACAGCACTGTGGGATGTTGGTGTGACATGTAGTAAGGAATGTAGCTGTACCTCCAGGCTAAAGTTCTGTGGGTTTGAAACAATAGCAGAGAAGCACTTAAGAATGCACCTTATTGCTAAATATTTGTTACTCTTGTGTACTTTGGGTACAGCCCCATGAAGAATGCTTTTAGGCAATTTGTTATATATGAGCTTTAACAGAACTTTCCCTGGCAGGCTTGTGGAGTGGCCTTCTGGCCTGATGGTAGGTAGCACCTTCCTCTGTCTTTTGGAGAACCTGCCTGACTTTGCCTCTACAAAGCGTTGACTTCATTCTGATGTGAGATCTGACTCGTGGCAGGAAGCAGGAAATTGTAATTTATTTTAAAGATGTAAATATTTCATGTTTCACTGTTGTGTTATGAAGGCTGCTTGAGGGTTCCACCAATCAAAACAAGCCTCTGAGAGTCATTTTTGCCATCACAATCACAGTTCTTCCTCAACTCTAGGCTGTGAGAAGCTGACAGAGCTGGGGATGAATCTGGGTCAAGAATGGTCTTGAAAGGACTTTTTTATCAGCTCAGTACTCCTGCAGCTGCAGGAATGATACTTGATCCCTCCTCCTTGATCTCCTCATTTATGAGTATACCAGAAGCACGGAACAGGTCAGAACTGAAGTGGAAAAAAAACCCAACCAAGCTGACTTTCAGGTCACCAGTTTTACTGTGTCAGAATAAAAATAGATCGGGAAACATTGTTTTCAGTTTTAACACAGAAAATTCAAGATGCGCTTGGCTGAGTCTCTGGTATGGGGCTTTTCTGCGTATGTTGTTTGGCATAAAATATTTACTTCTAAGAATGGCTCAAATTCCCTTCTTCAACCTGAAAAAATACTCCACCTGTGTGACAGCCTGCTGGCTCCCTGCTGGGCATGAAAAATTAACATTGTATCACATCAAGGTTAAGAGAGGAATTAGAAAAAGTAATTTTTCTGCTAATCTCCATTACTAGGTTTTTTTTTTCTTGTCTATTTGAAATATGCATAGAAAATTCAGAAAAGCAAAGAGTGAGAACCCTCAGTAGGCACAAGCAGGTGTGCAAAGTGTCAGCCCTATTGCCCAGCTCAGAACTGCTGAGCCATAGGTAGAGCTCCCTTCATATTTGTTAAGCCTAATGATTAGCTTCAAGCTTTCAGCTTTAGATGTGAGCACGCCAATATATGGCATTTCCTGGAGGTTTTTTTTAGCTTTGGAATAGATGGTAATAGATAAATAAATAAATGTGGACTATGTGTGTATGTGTGAGGAAGAAAAAAGGATACAGTTGCACTAGCTTTTTGTCAAAATTTCCCAAAGAATTTCTACCCTCTGTGCTGGTTTTGGCTGAGGTAGAATTAATTGTCTTCACAGTGGCTGGTATGGGGCTGTTTTGGATTTGGCTGAACACAGGGTTGATAACAGAGAGATGTTTTTGTTGTTGCTGAGCAGGGCTCACGCAGAGCCAAGGCCTTTTCTGCTTTCCATACTGCCATGCTGGTGAGGAAGTTGGGGGTGCCTGGGAGGAAGAGGAGGTTGGGAAGAGACACAGCTGGGACAGGTGACCCCAACTGACCCAAGGGATATTCCAGACCACGTGGCATCATGCTCAGTATAGAAAGCGGGGGGAAGGAGGAAGAGGGGAGAGATGTTTGAAGTGATGGCATTTGTCTTCCCAAGTCACTGTTACACGCGATGGGGCCCTGCTCTCCTGGAGATGGTTGAACACCTGCCTGCCCATGGGAAGCAGTGAATTAATTCCTTGGTTTGTTTTGCTTGTGGGCATGGCATTTGCTTTTTCTATTAAACTGTTTTTCTCTCAACCCACGAGTTCTCCAGCTTTTACCCTTCTGAGTCTGTCCCCGGTCACTCTGGTGAGGGAGTGAGTGAGCGGCTGCTTGGGACTTGGCTACTGGCTGTGAGTAAACCATGAGAACCTCCCTCCACAATCATCTAGTAATTGCAGTAACTCAAGAAGTTTAATGTACTTGGTAAACCAGCTTAACTTGCCATAGACCCTGCCAGGACTAAAAAACATCTTTGTCCAACCCAGAGTTCATAAAGATAAAAATGAGAGAATCACATGTCATCTTGCACACAGAAGTGTTTCTTCAGCAGCAGGTTATTTTCTGTGAGGTTGAGAACTCCTAGGTAACTAAAAGTTAACAAGACCACGTACAGCATCCATTGTGTGAGAGTAAACCCATAGTACAAAGCCAGCCTTCTCAGGCTATAGTTCAATGGTGTACCTACAAAGACTGCAAGTGTTAAAACAGCTAATGATAGCAGCATCTCCTTAACATAAAAAGAAACGAACCAAGGAATAAAAATTTAGGGGAAAAAGAAAAAAATAATTGCAAATAGTATATAAAGACAATTTTTTTCCCAACACAATATATTATTACTGAAAGTACTTTTAACCTAATCAAAATGCCTTTCATATCAACGGACAAAGTTGGTCCAGTAACTGTTAAACTCATGGTTTTTAGACACTACACGGTGTCCCTAAATATAACAGGCTGCAAATTTACAACCATGGAAAGGCAGATCAGTGAAACTGAATGCAGGTTATACATCTCATTTATTTTTCATTATTGATGCTGGATTTTTTTTTTTTTTTGTATGACTCCGTTTGCCTCTGCGGCAGTAAAATGAAAATTGTCAACTTAATGGCTGACACTTGTTTTGCTTAAGATTTCTCAGTCTTGTACATGACTAATACTGGGTTTCTAGTGCTGTAGAGAAAATTTTTGATGCAGATAAATTGATGCCTTCAGGGAAAGTTTTAGTGGTCTTTAGCAGTGAGCTATTACTCATGCTTGGTAATCACAGGTGCACTTTAAGGTTTATAGAACTGCATTTTGATTTTGTAGAGCTTATGCTTTTTACTAGCATACCCTTTTCATTTTTGATTTAAAGAAAATAAATGCTTACTACCACACTCTTGTGCTATAGAAAGCTTAGCAATATAAATGCCCTCTGCTTCTCCATCTGACTGGATGAATCTGCTATGCCTCAACTGCATTGGAAACCCTCCCTATGGGCTTAGAGAAAAGAGGGATTTGGTGTCTTTCTTATGCAAATAAAGGGAAGAAACAATTGTTTTGTGTTGCAAAAACTCAAGGCACTACAGGGATTTGCATTTTTTCATTTAAATGTGTTTTGATGACTCTAGTCCCCAAATCCCTCTCCTTAAAAACGTGAAGTCAACATAAATATTACTGAGATAAAGAAAAACCCTTAGTGCCGGAAGCTCACAAGGCCAGACTCTTCGTGGTTATCAGTGTTATCAGTCAGTAGCTGTACACACTTGCTTTGACTGGGGTTCAGTTCATGCCAATCTTTTCTTTGCAAAAACCCTTTTGTAACACAAAGTCCTGAGCCTTGTAACTCTCCCAGAAAAAACTCCACCAGTGGCCTGGCAGCACACTCTCAGGTTGGACTACAGGCTCCTGGCATTTTGCTTCAAGCCCTTGATAGACATCATTTTCTGGACCCAGCTGTGGATGTGGAAGACTGTACTGACCCATCTGAGCTCCATTGCTCTTGTATTTCTGCTGATGTTTCTAAGGTCAAGTAATGTTGTAAAGAACACAGTCCAGGGCCTTCTCAACCTTACTGGAAAAAGACCCCAGTGTAGGATGTGGACAGGATGGAGCACTGGTGCACATGACTTATTCCTCACAGCCACATCAGGTGTAAATCAAGATTCCTTCTCTTCAAATGCTCTTAGCCTAAGGAGACGTGATCCATTTTGGAGTTTAACCTCACTTTATCAAGTACTCTATCAACTTCCTTTAGAGTAGGTGCTGAAAGTGCTCTCTAACCCAGGATCCTGCAGGTGAACTAAATCCATGCAGGTCAACTCAAACCACGCCCAAGATGGCATAAGTGGCTTTGTCTGAACAAATTAAGAAGTGTTGAAGGGCTCAGCTGACATCTCTGTAGATGTTTTTGACTCTCAGTAAAAGGTGGAGCAGAACCTCGTAACCATTCCCTTCTCCACTTGCATAGCTGGATCTAGCAGAAAGTGGCTGTGACCTTCAGTTCCTTCTTTCCCAGAGAAGAAATTTATTTTCTTTCTAATTCTGTGTCTTAGAAGCAAACAGCATTGTTCTGGATTCAGTCAAATGCTTTATTTACAGCAATCAGATAATTACTTCAAGTTCCTGAGCAATGTTGGGCAAAAGACCCTCTTTGCTGTCTTCCTTTCAGCTGGAGTGGAGCAAACACCCTGGAGTGTTTATGAGGGCATTTTGATTCAGATCTCTTCTCAGTAATCCTGAGGCTTAACAGAGAGATCCTGCTTATTAATTCTGCTGTGAAGCACAAACAGGTAAGCAGCAGTGTCAGATCTCATTTTACCCTCCATAGTTTGTCACTGAACAACTCAGCATCCCTGAATTATTCACAACACAGAGTACCAGCAAGTGTCAAGATCGGTAACCATCAGCCAAGCAAGAAATCTCGGCTGGTAGTGGTGGTTTTGCACTCTCAGGAGAGGCTGAATTTGAGAAATTAGATGTTCTTGCTATTTCATGCTCAGAACAATTCAATAAAACCACAAAACACATGACTGTCAATCTATGTGTTTTCAAATTCACCCAATTATCCCATTTTTAAAATCAAAAGGGTTTTCTTATCCTTGCTAAGATTGTTCTTATTTCAATTCTACCCTTGTAAATGCAAAACAATTTCACTGATTGTATTAGAATCCTTTCAGCTTTATGTAGGTTCAACAAAAGTTAAGTTCTGGTCCCAGTATTCTCATGTACTGTGGATAATTATTGCAAAAACTAAAGTTAGTGCTAAGGACCACAGCCTTCAACGATGTTCAAGATGTGGTGCACTGCTGTAATAGCAGGCCCTTAGAAAGCAATCTAAGTTAATTCAGCTCTAGACTTTATTTCTATGGTAGAGTCTCTTGAGGCTTGTCAGGAAACTATAAAATGATGGATAATTTAGATGAGTGACATTCTTGAAAAAGCATTTGCCCTTTGATTGAAGAAAAATGACTTGTTAAAAATAGTTTGAAATCAGGATATGTTAATCAAACTAGCAAAGTAGAAAAGAGAAATCCTACCAAAATGAATTCTGATTATGCACTGCAGCCAGCCTTTCTTTGTCTGTGGACGTTTCCACTCAGCAGAAAGAGTGAATCAATATTTTTAAATGCTGTGTCCCTTAGATGAGCCCTGAGCAGGTTGAACAGCTCCTTCCATGAGACCAGGAGTTCTCATTAGAGTATGTAAGAGCTGTATTTGGGTGGTGAGATTGGAACTACAGGGTAATCTCATTTGTTTGTACTGACCCAGAGGTTTAGGTTTATTTAATTCCCAAGTGATCCCTATTTCCTTAGGCTGATGATGTGATTCCGGCTGTACAAATAAATTTTGTCTGATGTGGCTGTGGGGATTCGGTTATGTGCACTGTCTCTGCAAAGAACATGTGAGCTTTGTCTGTGCCCTTTTTTAAGTAGAGTAAGGAAACCACCAAGCGTGTTCTTTACTGTGGTGGTTGACCTTAGAAAGACCAGGGCTGTCAGTGTCTCGTTTTTCTTGGTTTTAGTTCTGGTCTCTTTGAATTACAGAGAGGAACAAATGGGAGGGAAGAATGAGAAGTTGTCTTTCAAAAATAACAAAGCCCAAACCAACCAGAGAAACCCTTCATAAGTTATATTTCTCCTACAAGGACAGGGAAAAGAAAGAAATCAATAGCTGTAATTTCTAAAAAAAATGGGGTGGTTCTTTGACTTCGGCAGGGTGATGGAAGTAGACAAATAGCAATGGAGTAAAATAGTTGGAGAGCTTTCACATCCCTTTAACATGCTGGTGAGGGGAACTGAATATTGTGCTCGAGACCTCTTTCCTATTGCTTGTTAGCCAGTTCTTATTTTACCTGACACCTTCTTGCTACCTCCATTTCCTTCAATGTTTATGCAGAAATTTAAATAGATACAATAATAAGAAAAATTTTCTTTATCAATTAATCAAGCTTTGGTGTTTGTAACTTGTGGTATTATATTCCTTCTGACATTTTTTGGTCATTCAGGTACAGTTTCTGGAAGAACAGTAGATCCAAGAGAGTAAATCCAATTGAATTGTTCTCCCCTCAACCCCAAGGCAGTGCTCCTGTTTTTCCTTCCCCTGCCCTGCACTTCTTTACAGTCTTTCAAGGCTTTTTTGTCTGTCTGGAGGACTGAAATATTAGAATTCCCTATTTCCCATTTCTGGTCATGTTTGGCTAGAAAAGGAAACGTCGGAAAATGCAACGTATTTTATGATACTGGTATACATCATGTTTTCAGCCTCCGTCATCACAGCATACCTGCACAGTGAATGTGATGTCTAGAAAAGTTTTAAGGAGGTAGTTTAGAAAAAAGTATGCTGGCTGAAATTGATGAGAAAGGAACAAAGGAGATAAGAACTGAGGTGAAAAAAAATGTCAAACACAGGTAATGAGGAAGCTGCTTTGACTGAAGAGAGAATTCAGGTTACATAGCTTAGCAGTGATTAGAAGCTCTATAGTGTATGATTTACTATGCCTGAGCTCAAAGGAGTTGGTCTGTTTCTTGAGTTAATGAGTAAGGAAGTCTGTAACTTACTGCACAGATGAAAATATAGTAGCTATTGCTACTGATAAGGAAATAAACTTTTATTAGGACTGTAAATTTCAGTTTTCTCTTTTACCGAGGCTTTTTCATATTATGTGAACAAAAGCTGAAGAGCCTGTGGGAATGGCCTGAAGTTGCCTCATGTGAAGCCAATTTGGATGGTGATGCAAGGGTAGAAGGGGAGCATTAGGTGCAATGAACACGAAGTTAGTAAAAAGAATGGCTGCACTGCACTGAATTCAACAGGTTCGAGTCACAACTGCCACAGTCTCAGTGAGAGTCTGGGTGTCTCTGGGTGTGGAAGGTGTGGTCCAAACCCTTCACCCAACCCACAGCCACAAAATGCAGTGGGAGAGGGGAAGAGATGCTTTGAGGGTTCTGGGCGTGTACAACTGCCCGAGGACAGCTGCAGTCAGAATGCAGGTCTGTTATCTAGATTGTTCTAGCTTGTACTGAGAACTAGATATTTTGTTTTCTTTCCCTTTTTGATTCTATGCTTCTCAGAGGTTAAAAAAAAAAAAGGAAAAAAAAAAGAGACAGATTTGCCAAATCACTTTTTTTTCCTCTCTGATGACCTTGACAAGATACAGACTGAGTTTTGTCACCCATAATCAGGATAGCAATCACTTTTAAAATAGTTTCTCTGAATTTGATTGGAAGTAATCACAAAGTAAAATGCTTTACAATGCAAGTAAAGGGTACAGGAATCAAATCTTCATGATGTTGTCAGAAAATAGAACGAGATTAGAAAATGAAACAACTGGTGTACATGTATTTTAAAGCAGAATGTTCTGTAGGGGAGAAAAGGAATTTTCATGCTTCTTATCTGCCAATTCTTCTCTTCTTGCCAATAAGTGCAGTAAAATAAGTTTGCTCTATTTTTTTTTTCACATTTTTCTTTCAGGGCTTACCTTTTTCCAAACTATCTCCAGTTTTAGAATAGCTACCCCGTGACACAAGAAAACATGAATTTTTGTTTGATCATCTGCTTCAGCATGTAGCTTGGCATAAAGTAAGCACAACTCTCCAAAAGTTTGATTTTTCATTTCCTTAACAAGTATTCATGTATTTTCTTGAAATTCTTCTGTCTGGAATAGAAGGACATCTTTCATGCAAAAATCCCCAAGGGCTTCAATGAAAGAGAGCTCAAGGAATAAGAATGGGACAAAGCAATGGGTAGCAAGGAGGGGAGGCAAAATGTTCTCATCCCCCAGTAATCAATGTCTCTTCTGCCAGGACAGTTTACAATAGTGAAAGTGTCTAATGCATCATCCTTGCTGTAAGCAGAAGTGAGGACTAAATTCAGTGCAAGTGCCTACAAGAAAGCAGGAGATGCTGAATGCTCTGTAACTGGCTGTTAAGTTTAGTGCTGGAATATGACTCTCTTCAGAGTAATGAGAAGTTAAGTGCTTTTTGTCTTAGAGCTGTTAATGAAAGATGTCATCCTCCATCGATAATGGATATAATACTTCACACAAAGTATTAAAGTAATGAGGCACCATGCTAAGAAGGTTTCTGCTATTAGAAATCATTGCCACTAGAGTCCAGGCGCTCATGTCTCCTGCAGTTCTGCTGATACTTAATGTCAGTACTTGTCAGCTGCGTGCTTTATGGGTTCAATATATAGTGCACTAGCTGTTAGTTCTGATGTATGGGTGAGGTATCATACCTACTAACGCAGAAGCATTTTGGAGAAGATAGAAGAGGTTTGGACAGAGTTCAAATAAAGATTAAAACTAAATAAAATGTATTGGTTTCAATTTAAGAACATATAATAGACTTGGCTAAGACTAAAAATAAAATAGATGTAGAATTTGAGGCTTATTGCATTAATTCCTTGGAACTTTCAGTTTCTCACTGCCTGTTCTGTGCTGTGCAGAGAGATCAGGGTCCATATGTGATTGCTCAGAAAAAAAGTAGATGGTACTGCATATCTTATAGAGAGCTGGGAGACGAAAAACGTTCAAGACAACAGTATGTCTGACATACTGTATTATGGGTGAACTAATTTGTTATGCTGCTCAGAAACTCTTTGTTCCAGAATCAAAATAACAGATCAAAGAAATCAGTTGTTTACTAACGGCCTTAGAAGGTCTTTATTCTTCCATAGAATGGGAACTGCTGGTTGTGGATGAGCTGGAGAATATATTCGCATGTATTCCTGAGGTGCTACGTTTTTTCTTTAATGAGTGATCATAAACACCTCTTTCATATGTCATGTCTAAAAATCTGCTCTTACCACTAAAAACCTAGTGTGTGGCTTGGCAAATTCAGCCGTATTCTGTTGGTTTTTAAAAACAGTATCTCCTCTATCTCGGGGGGAAACTTACGATGCTAGGGTAGTGATGCCTGTCAGAAGCAGTGGTCTGCACTAAGTTATCCTGTCCATGGACTGTAATGCTGTCCAGAGTCGCTCTGATAATTTAGTCTACAGCCCTCTGAGGTGTGTACGGCTCTGATTTGACTTGGTGCGAGGTTTGGCAGATGCAGCTGTGCCATGCCATGAAGGAAGGGTTTACTGCACATTCGTGGATCTCTCCATATGATTCAGTTTGCTCCTCTGTTCCATGAATAGGAGCCCCCAAAGGCTTTCAGCAGGATAATATTGTTAAATACTGCAAGTACCCTCCATAGCGTCACCTTGATACAGTGTCAGCTGATAAGGCAGACGTACCTGTCTCTACATTGCAAAGCATTTGCACATAAACAAAGTAATAAATGTTAGAGTCAAATGAAGCATGAATGTTTAACCAGTAATGAAGAAAATGCTTTTAGGTCCTTGCTGTTCATGTAGGTTTTTAATTTTGGAAGCAGGAGGTTAGAGGAGCAACTCTAGGAGCAGGAGTACTTACCAAATAAGTTTTTCAAATGAGAATGTCCCCATGACCTTGCAGTGTGACAGCTAAATAATTTTAATATCTATCCTGTGTGGAAAGGGGATGCAGTGAGGTGGGTTATCACAGGCCCTCCTTCACTTACACATTCATGGAAAGTTGTCTTTCGAACCTGTGAATCTATCTCCAGAATTGTGGAAAGTAGGAGGTGTCCAAAACCCACAACAGGCAGAAAAATGTAACTTAAAAAAAATTGTTTTCCTCCACTTCTGAATCCAAGTTTAGTCCTTCTGGACTTGTCAGCATAACTAAAAGGTGAATTAATTATATTAATTATGTATAGCCTTATAACAATAAATCATTGAGTTTGAATAGAAAAATTCTGTGTATTTTGATTTGTGATGCCTGATACATGAAGTAAATTTTCTCAGATGCAGGTTTTCACTGTGCCTAATATACTGCTTTCCCATTTCCCATGTTTTAGAGACATGGCTGAAGATATAATCTTCCCTGTTCTTATACTCGTGGTAGTTTTCTTGTTCTGTGTTACATGTAGCAGTGCAAGAGGGGAGAGTGAAAAAACAAGGCAAAATCCAGTCTTTCCAACAGGATCTTGCTTTGTAATGGATTGCATTGCTTTTCAGTGCTTCAATTTGTCCAGCTACAAAATTGCTCTTCCTTTGTTTAGCAAGCTGACATAATGGTGTAAGCTTGGCTCATGGAAGTAGTACATGAGGGTTAAATGTAGCTTGCAAGTAGAACTTGTGCTGTTCTGTAGCAGGGAAATCACGAAGGGCTTGCTAGATAGAAAGGGGTGGTCATGTTAACAGATCACCATCCTTAGATTGCTTTCCAGTGGTTTGCTTTCTTGTGTTATATGGCTGTTTGGAACTCGAGTTTACTTTGTGAAAAGGAAGAAGCAGAAGGACCTGACCCTGAGTTCAGCAGGCAGTGCCTGGGTGTGCAGCTGTGCCTCGTAGTGGGCAGGGGCTGTGAGCTGCCACAGGGCAGAGCTGGGGACAGACACAGGTTGGGGCAGCCCCAGTGCTTGCCCATGTGGAGACCTGGAATTTGTTTCTGTCCATGCTTCCTGCTGCAGTTAAATAGAAGCACCTCTCAGGGACTCGGGTAGTTGTCCAAGTGCCATCTCAAAGGATGGTGACAGCAAGAATTACTGAAGAGAAGCAAGAAGCATAATCGACGTATAAGTCCTCCATGGAAATGCATCTCTTTTTTTTGTTTTTTTGGTAAGAGCTGAATACATTGAGACTATTGCAACTGAAATTTTGCAGGAGTGAGAGTGAAAAATAAAAGGAGTACACAGGAACATTTATTTTAAGCACGATTGTCCTGGCAAAAAATGTTTATGGTGTAGGAGACTGGACTGAAATGACTATTTGTGGCACTACTTGTAATTGATTTTATAAGAAGCATTTTTTAACCTGCTGGCAAGCATTTGAAAAACTGTCAGTCTAGGGGGAAAAGAGATTTCTGTGTGTGGCTATTTTTCTTTATATTGCGTAATGCACAAACCATTTGTTTCCCGAATAGAAGTTCGTAATTAAAACAGATTAGAAAATGTCTGGGAGGTTTTTATGAGGAAAGAAGTGTGCATGGATGGGTTGGTTTTCTGAACAAAAGGGTTTTTTTTAGTTTCTTTATAATAGCCTAATTCCCCTTTAGGGTTTACAGTGCAGTGCATACAATTATTTATGAGATGCTGGAGTATGATAAATAGAGCATTCTGACATTAAAGAAGCACCTCAAAACCCACCCAAAGAAACCTCAGGATGTATTACATGCCTGCTTTGTATTAACCCTGACCTTTATTATGAAACTCAGAATAACTAGAAATACAAAAGAAGTTATGCTTGTGGCATGTAGGTAAAATAGCAGAAGCATGTTTAATGTGATGGCCAGACATGATAAATCTTGTTCTACCTTTTATGCAATTATCCTCTGTGCAATCATTGTAAATGTTGAATTTGTTCTTCATCAACCCTGCAGGAGGAAATATTCGTAGCATAGGAATGTATCACCAGGGTCAGTGAATTCATCCAGTTCTCACACAATTCTGTAAGAGACATTTAGTCCACAAAAGTCTAGGGAGCAAACCTGCCTCAAGCCTACACACTTCACAGCAGTCAACATAAGCTCTACATCCAGGGAGGACCAAAAGCTGTAACCCTGATGCGCTTCCGATACCTCAGTGTTTGCAGTGTTAGAGAAACTTGAACAATACCACCCATGGTTACAGTTCCTTCCTCACAATTTAAAGGAAGGCTGACCACTTGATTTTTATTCCCTTTTTACAAGGACTATTAAAAATGTTAAAATTTCTTCCTAAATACCCTTTAAAATGTTTTAAAATGTTTTTAATGAGTTCTTTTTGTTCCCATAGCAATGCTTTTGGGATGAGTTGTCTGCAATACGTTCCCTTACACCTTTCCCATGTCTTTAGGGGTTAGAATACCTTTCAGCTGGCCTTTCCCCACACTTCTTAGGTCTAGCTTAGCCAGTCTCATACACTCGGTGTAAGCTTTACATTTGCTGCGTAGTTCCCATGGCCTCTCTCCTTCTTCGACACTGTGTAACAAGTGGTTGGTTCTGTTCTCTGCTGCCTGGCTACATCGGCAACCTGTGCAGGGTCATGGGAAAGGAAGAGCACTGTGGTACTGTGTGCCACCAGCTGTGGGTGAATGTTTTCTGCTTGGCATCCCTTGGGAAAGTGCATTCTCTCCTCCTGCCTAGTGCTACACCACAGACAGATTTATTTCAGATGCAACACCCAGGGTGTGAAGGGACAAGCCAGGAGAAAAGTAGATGTAAACATCTACAGAACCACACTAACCAGCAGTTTTGGGGTGGGTTTTTTTGTGGTGACTTTGGATCCTTACTCTGCAGCTGCTGAGGGAGGTGTCTTATGTGCCTGTGAAACTGTGCAGTCTGGAAAGCTGCGTCATGGGACTGCCTTTTGTGAACAGCTGTTGCTCTGACATCTGCTTTTTGATTTTACTGGCATCTTGAGTTGGTTCTTATTTCTTGAGGGAGTACCTTGTATTTGGACACAAAGGTGATTTTTTTTTTTAAAGCTGACTATTTTTCAGCGAGCTTGTGCATGTGTGTGAATATGCTGGATGTGTGTCTTCATCCTGTAATTTACCAGAGGACATGACTTTGGAAAGAGCCAGAAACATTCTTCTTCTTTTAGAAGACAAAATGTGATAGAAATTTCAGCATTGGAAGGACACATTTCCTTCATTATACTTCTTTCATGGTGTCTGCATGGTCACTTCTAGAGCCTGTGTTAATTGGTGGATATTGCTCTGCGCATATTAATAGGAGGGTGAAAGCTTTGCTGAGTGGGACTTGTAGAAATAATAGAACCTAATAATACTAAATAAAAAAAGCCCCAACTGCCAGCATCCTTGTAACATACCAAGCCAACTGAATGAACAAATGTACATAGAATAAACAGGCAGAATTAGTGCCAAGAAATGCGCTGGCATTCAGACCAAAGCAAAATATACTTCAAACATAGAAAATTGCTGAAGCTCCTGGAACTTAGCTTCAAAAATCCAAAGCCAAGAAAATATATATCTAAAAGGTAAAAAGCAGACTCAACTCACCAGATATTTCTGAAGAAGGGCACTCCACTTCTACCCTAACATTAAACATGAATGTGGCACACTTTGTATTTACAGAGCAGTGACACGTTGAAGAGTGAGGGGGGATTCTGCTCTTTCCTTTGCTGCAGTTGGCTTTCATATTCATGTGTTCATACACTGACACCATTGTTTTTAGCTTTTTACATACCAAGAATGGCCGGTAGTTAGAGAAAAATATTCCTACAAATAGTCTTTGTGTGTGGTTTTTTTGTTTGTTATTTTGTCATGTTTGTCGCCTCATTTCAGGACAGAATGTTTTAGCATCTCCTGTTAGATGAATAAACAGCTTCATCTCTCATTGGGATTCCTAATCTTAGTATATCTGACCAGATATTCAGATTCAGTATTTTGGTCTCACTGGCACACCCTAATAAACATGGAAGGCAAACTGTTCCTGAGAGGGAGGTATTTCTGAAACAGCTAAAGAACTGGTGTTATTACAGTGGGATTGACTTACTGCTATCTCTGCAGCTTCTCATGTGAGCTTGGATGATTTCTTCAGACTTTTTGCCCTTCACATCCCATTTATACAATTAGCATGCCCAATTTGTCTGCTGGGAGGTGGATAAGCAAATACCAGAGCTACTGCTGGGAATGTTCTGGCATTAACTGATCTCTAAAATGTGACACAAATCACTTTTTTCTCGCTTTTTCCAACCTTGTATTCTTAAATTGTAAAGTATTCCAGGATTCTCTCCAGATAAACAATTAATAGAGTGAATCTCCAGCTTGACTGAGATCCATGGAGATTATTCTATTAAAAAGACATATTAATATCTTGCCGAGAAAACAGAGGAAGATTCACAAGTCTTTCCCTCCATATTTGTTTTTGATGTGATCCATCCATTAAACTTTGCCAGGCCCACACTGAAAAGGTGACATTCACACACCTAAGATCCTGCTCTGTCTGAGTCTGTCGCTTTCCCAGTGCAGTCAGTTGGAGTTTTGTCTCTGACTCCTGGTGCAGCAGGAACAAGGTCTGTCAGCATGAGGAGAGGAGCCCCTGGAGGCAACTCTTCTGTCTGGTGATCCTCTCGCGTCCCTCATCTCTCTGTATCTTTTATTTCATCTCATCCCCAGGGAAGAGGTTCTTTCACAAGCCCTTTGGTCAAAGAAGGCACCTTTGCTGTCAACCGTTAACACGTACATGAAGAGGACATTTGTTGGTGTGAAATACATGCAAAATACAGCAGGCAGTATAAAATATTGAACGAATCTACATGATACAGACAGGCATGCAGAAACTCCCTCGAGTTCTCAATTCCTCAGTTCTTGCTCTGTGTTCTTGGCTTGTCTTTTTTCAGGGCAACACAATGGTATTTATATGCCTGTTTTAATATATTATTTATATTTTCAGATCCTGATTTAGAGGAATTGGTATTGATGCCTTGATTTAATTAGCATAGGACTTGGCTCAATAAAAATTAAATTATAAGCCATTCATTATTCCTTGGGAAATAGTGAGATTTATTAGCAGTGCCTCCAGAATTAAGTAGTTTAACACTGGCAGTGTTAAAGTTTTAGTTTTAAGTTTTAGAGTTAAACTGGGGAACATTGGTTTGTTTAAGTTAGGGTGTAATTATGCTGAGTACTTTTTTAGTTTGAATTAAAGTGTCTTAATTTGGAGCCATATTTCCACTGTATACCATTGCACATTTGTTGATAAGCATACTCTAAAAGAAATCCTAAATTCTTTCTTGGAACCCAATGAATCTCAAGAGACACGAATTTTGTTTCCAGAATTGTTGCAAAAAAGGAGATAAATGGAAGCTGAAGGTTATTTTTATTACCAAATTTCAGTAAAAGTATGGAACGATGACAGTTCATTCTTTGACATAAAGAATTTAATTCCTGCTGTAATGATGGGAGTTGCAATAATCTTGTTTCATTAGGAATATCTGAAAAGATGAATTTGTTCTTATATAAATATTGCAAAATTGGCAAGCTGAGAGTGCTTAGCTAGATTGCCTGCTGCTTGATTGCTACCTACTTAACCCTTCCTTGGTTTGACTGTTTCTAGAGCCACTACTGTCTTTGCAATATCAAAAGTTGATGCGAGTTTTTAAAGTCTATTTGCAAAACTTTTCTCAAACTTACAACTTCCATTTAGTTTTTAAAACTAGAGATGTTGAATTAGTAACAATCTTTCTCTCTATTGTCCTTGCTTTTTGTTGGTGGAAGCAAACCACTGGAGGGTTTGTATTTTGTTTATATCTTTTTCTTTCTCAATGGCATTTCAAGACTTCTGCCTCCAAAAAGCTTGTACTGTCAGAGAAAAGTGATAAGAGAGCAATGAAAGGAAGTCTGAATGCTGTTTAGAATGTTGCATTCAATTGCAGGAAAAAATGTGAGAAGGGGAGGGAGAATAAAACGAATGAAAGTCTTTTGAAGCACATTTTGTTAGGTTTTGGGGGCAAGCTTGACAGGAAATTTTATCTTTTGGAGATGGGAGAATTATTGGGGAGTTTTTAACAGAAATGCTTGTCTCTTTCTCCTTCCTCTCCACATTGTGTTTTAGCTCTTGCAGAGACTCAAGAGGGCACAGAGCCCCAAAGGCCTTGTTTCTAGTCTTGCTTAATCCAGAGGAATTGCTGGACTGTTTGGAAAAGCTCGTTCTTCTCTTAGACCAGTGAATCTCCTTGGCAGGGGAGTCCATAGATGAAACTTTAGCCATTGGGGAGCAACAGGTTGCTATAGAGAAAACTTCTGAGTTTACTTTGAACTCCTGTTTTTATGTAGTTTATCACAGACTGCAGTTCTGCTGTTTCAGGGGGTAATGGGCTCTGACAGCAATTTGCCATTAGAAGCAACCATTTACCCATATTCACTACCACAGACAGCAAAAATATGAAGAGCAATGCCAGCAGGTTTCTGTGCACTCTGTCTTCCTGACATTATTCATTAAATGCAGCGTATTTTCTCACAATTGGTCAATTACTGCTGTTAACAAATGGTTTATTACCACATTAACCTGCATTAATAGAGTCTTGTGTGAGAACTGGCAGAGATAACCAATTTCTCAACCTTTATAGGTTTCAGTAATCCCTTTGTGTCATGACATTTACAGTTTTCTGGATTGAAAAAATGGGGAGGATTTTCAGAGACCTGACTGTGAGAAGTATCTGGCAGTACTTCAGTAGGCCCATGCATACGGCACTATTCTTTATTCAGAATTGTCTATTGCTCACAAGGCTTTCTGGAGTGTTTGAACTACCTGAAAATGTTGGAGAAAAATCTGTTGTGGTTGGGCTGATGGAAAAGGTTGATCCAACAGCTCTAGATGTCTGATTCCTGAAGTCTACAAATACTCAGGTCTTCTTAAGAACTACAACGAGAAGTGTTATCTCAGTGTAGATGGGACTTGCTATTCAATAATAATATTTAGTATTTGAAAATGACTCAGATTTCTGATCAACTGCCAAAGTATGAAGGTCCTCAGTGTAGAGACTC
Source organism: Mohoua ochrocephala (assembly GCA_013398855.1). Lineage (NCBI taxonomy): Eukaryota > Metazoa > Chordata > Aves > Passeriformes > Acanthizidae > Mohoua > Mohoua ochrocephala. The sequence continues at coordinate 160,547 of VZTA01028619.1, forward strand.
AAGGTACTAAAGGAGACAAGCAAAGAATAATTTAGCCAAAAGCTACTTGGTACCCCAGAATCTATTGCTGATATGTCTAAACAAACTCTCTCTTCATCATTTTCCCTGTTAATTATCCTCTTAATTCCAAAGTGGGTGCCAAGGAGGACAGTGTCTGTGAGTGCCTGGTGTGTGCTTCATGGCATACAGAACATAGCTACCAAACAAAGAGAAGTCAAAACTCTGCTGAATGCTGAGGAAATAGACAAGGTGTGACAAGAAGGATCCCTAGCCCAAACCCATGCTTTACTTTAAACACTGCTTTCACTGGTGGGCACTTGCATTCTTGGGGAGAGCCTCATTCCAGACACATCTGCTCTGCAATCACCCATGTGCATATGGACTCATGCCCATACAGAAGAATAGAAATCCTGATAGGAGAAGGGGAGTGAAGAATGAAGTTGGTGCTTTTTATTGCCTAATCCCATCACCCAGCTACAGATGTGCTTAGTGGAAAAAGTTAAGCATGACACTTCATCACGCAGTAAGAACAGGGACTCTGAGCATGGCAAAATGTGTCCAAATTAAGACTCAAAGCCAGCTAAAGTCACGCAGTTGCTTTGGCAGAAGCAGTGGGCAAGGTGTATGTAACCTCCTCCTCAGGACTCCAGAAAGAGAATTCAAATCCATCCCCACCTAGTTTGGGAAGGGAGCAAAAGTAATAGAGAAGGAGATGATCTGTAGGATTCATTTTAATAGTATTTCCCTTGTCTCCTGAGGATTTTTTTTTTACTCTGTTGAAGAGACAAGACATTATGCAGATAGTTTGAAAAATAGCATTCTCATGAATGTAAAATAGCTGCAGAGATGAAGGTGCTGAACAGTCACTACGAGGCCAAGGGCAGAAGTGTGTGATGTCCTCTGTGCAATGTGGATTGTTTAAAGGCTATGAGAAAATCTTTGACTGCTGGTTGCATTGGATGAAAAGAATGACTCCCCACACATTACCTCCACGTCGTGCATTTACGTACTCCTGACAGAAGACAAATTTTAGGCTGGAAGTTTGAAGAGTGTCCAATACTGGGGCCAGTATTGTTTAACTTATTCATCAATGACTTGGACAAAGGGGCAGATGCCTCCTCAGCAAGGTTGCTGATGTCACAAAGCTGGGAGGAGCGGCCCATACCCCACAGTTCTGTGCAGCCCTTCAGAAGGACTCCACCAGGTTGGAGAGATGGGCAGGGAGTCACAGAATCGTTAGGACTGGAAGGAACCTCTGGAGATCATCTAGTCCAACTCCCCTGCCAAGGCAGGGTCACCTCAAGCAGGTTACACAGGAACTCATCCAAGTGGGTTTTGAACGTCTCCAGACAGGGAGACTCCACAACCTCCCTGGGCAGCCTGTTCCATCTGAAATTCAACAAAGGCAAATGCAGGGTCCTGCACGTGGGGAAGAATAACCCCATGCACCAGCACAGGCTGGGGGCTGACCTGCATGTAAGCAGGTCTGTGGAGAAGGATCTGGGGTTCCTCGTGGGCAACAAGCTGTCCATGAGCCAGCAGTGTGCCCTGGGGGCCAGGAAGGCCAGTGGTGTCCTGGGGTGCATTAGGGAGAGCACTGCCAGCAGGTCAAGGGAGGTGATCCTGCCCCTCTACTCAGCCCTGGTGAGGCCACATCTGGAGTGCTGTGTTCACTTCTGGGCTCCTCAGTCCAAGAGAGACTTGGAGCTCCTGGAGCAGGTCCAGTGGAGGGCAACAACGATGATTAAGGGTCTGGAGCATCTCTCTCACGAGGAAAGGCTGAGGGAGCTGGATCTATTAAGTCTTGAAAAGAGATGACTGAGAAGGGAGGACATCAAGAGGAAGGATCCAGGCTCTTCTCAGTGGTGCCAAGCAGTAGGACAAGAGGCAACAGGCAGAAACTGATGTACAGGAAGTTCCACCTGAACATGAAGAAGAATTTCTTTACTGCACAGGTCACCAAGCACTGGAACAGATTGCCCAGAGAGGTTGTGGAGTCTCCCTCACTGGAGAATCTTCAAAAACAAGATGTAATCCTGTGCCATGTGCTTTAAGAGGACCCAGTTTGAGCAGGGAGGTTGGACCAGTGACCCACTGTGGTCCCTTCCAACCTTTCCCATTCTGTAATTTTGTGATTCTATAAAGTGACTTCAGATTACAAGATCCAGGATTTGGCCTCTTTAATCATTCATATACCCTTAAAATACCCAGAGGTATCCCATAACATAAGTTTCCACCTGTAACAGTTGTTTCCTTTGTATTTTCTAAGTGGAGTATTTTGTATCTGCCTCTTCATGTTGCTGTGGATGGGATTTAGCCACTCTTCCTTCCTAGCCTAGACCAATTGCCTTGTTAAACTTAATCTCAATGAAATAAAAATACTACCTCATTAATACTAAGCCTAACCTTCCTGCTAATTACCATCCTTAGCAAAGGGTTAAGCGTCATGGTATTTTACTTTTATAGCTGGCTATACTTTTCTGGTTGGTCTCATTAGCACTGACTGCCTTTGAAAATGCTTTTCAATTAATATAATTTTCACATATTTCTTCACCCTCCAATTATGTTGGAAAGGATGTTGATCGGGAAGCAATGGTGTGTTATGGGAATTGTGGAACTGAGAACCACCAAATAAGTCAGCACAGCTTATTTCCCAGTAAAGGGTATTTGTATTAACCTTCTGTCTAATTAAACTAATTGTTCCACTAAGTAAGAGTTTTACAGACTTTAGTGACATTATTAAGCAGTGTTTTTGCTGTATGCAGTAGGTGTAGAATATGAAAATACGGGTGTTCTTTCAAGTCTTAAGTCACAGTTGCATATGGTGCTAGATGAAGTCACTTAGAAGGTGAGAGGGCAATGAAAAAACCAAATTTTTCAAAGAATTTTTAGGGACTTCGGGACCTTGATTTTGCAAATTTCTGGACAGAGGATATTCTGCCACCTACACACAGTTCTAAGCATCCTCAATACAAGGAAGTTGTGAGTGTTATTCTGACAGAAGGAGTCTAATCTAGTTATTGTAGCTACTTACCTTGTGGTCTTCTTGCTAGCTGAATGTCATGTTATCTGACTAGCTAATTAGCCAGCTAGCTTCTGTGAGATCACCACTGACAAATGGAGAATTCTCCTGTCTTGCCTCCTCTGCTTTGATCAAATCCCTCGAAGAGTCCTTAGAAATCTCATCTGTTATTCCACATGTAACTACTGAATGGTAGAGCTGTTGAATTTGCATCCACTGCTAATACACAAGGATCCATTACAACTGTCAGGAATGCTACTGGTTTTGTGCATCAGTGCAGATACCATATTGCAAAGAGTTCAGAGATGACCCAGTAGGGATATGATTTATATTTGAGCTAAATAGATACTGCTTAATTGGATGATTCCCAAGTAGGTTGACAAATAACCTCCTTTAAGTAGCCCCCGAACCCTAAGTTATATGGACTCATCAGATGGGTTTAATTAAGAATCATAAATTGAATGCAGTAGAAGGAAACATGGATATTTGTGCACCATGGTGGCCTGAAATCCTCTCTGCATATGGTTCTTCCTCCTTTCTAACAGAAAGAGGGGACTGACTTGTATCAAAAAAAACCTTTCCTGAGAGGTGACAATAGACAGAGGGTGAATACCCTTTTTAACAGCTTTGTGGAGCAGTCAGGGACATCTTACAGCCTGTCTGGGCAGCTTGACTGTGATAGGGTGCAGGAAATGGGTAAACAGGGTTATGTCTGTGGATGAAGAGAGATACACTTCTAAGAAATGATAATCAAAGAAGTGCCTAGATCCTGAAATTTTGGGCTGATATGCCAACCCCAAAACGTGAATCTTGATTTACTACAGCAAATGAATATTCTTACTAGCAAGAGTACTCAGAAAAATTCATCATGTCAAAAAATGCACTCTATTTTTTATCCTCTAGAAAGCCTTAGGGCTTTGAGGTTTCTAGAAATTGAAACTGTAAGAAAAGCCTCAGATGTCAATATGTGCATAATACAGCAAAAGGACAGTAGAAGTGCAAGGTGCAGGGCAACTTCTTTTGCAACTGCATTACCAGCCAGCCTTATCAGAACACTGGTGATTTTAAAGACATTTGATTCTTTTGAGGAGAATGCCTCCTTTTTTGGGCTCTCTGTCATGATTATGCCTCTCAGGATTTAGGTTTCTGGCAAGAAAATGACATTTTTGAATTCATTATAGGGTTTCTCATACCTCACTGAATAACGACAGTGAAGACAAGGTGTGTGTTTATATTATGGTTATTAATTTTTTTTTCTGCTTTGTGGAACTTCTGACTTTAAAACAGCAGGGATCCTTTCCTATGCAACATCCTCATCAGAGAAAATGTTGACACACAGTGCTCTTTGATCACTTCTGCATGAGACTCAGTATAACTAAGTATATGTATCCTCTAAATTTGATCTGTTATTGTCGGTAAGATAACCACACTGAATAGGGAGGAAATGAAGAGGTGAAGCTTCCAGTTTTTCTGGTCGGGATGTGAGGGATCAAAGCCTGAAACACAGCTTGTAGAAAATTGATATTGACATCACGCCACCTCTCTGAGTCAGGACACAGTGCAGTGGAAGAGTGGCATACACACAAGACTGTCGTATTGGATCTATAGAAGGCAGCTGCTGGGAGAAACCGAGCCTGCCTTAGGAGACTCTTGGAGGCACTTGTGATGCTGACTGCACTTTCATGCTTTCTGCATCTAATCAATTTGGCTTTTTCTTGAGATTTGCAGTCTCCATTTATTCACAGCAGATAACAATACATCATCTCCTGAACACACTGGCTCCCCGTAGGCCTCACTGCTAAGGTGAATATGCTCGATTCCACTCACTGAGAAGAGAGCTTCCACACTGAGGTCACTTATCCCGTGCTCACATGGCAAGAAGGATATGTGGGACAGAGCTCTCTGCAGGTCACATTCTCCCAGTACTACGGAGTCTTATTTCCATGGAGATTTTTATACAGCTGCTTGGAGAGCTACAGCATATCCCCTGCCACAGACAGTGACTCACACAGAACTGCTTTAATGGAGACAGATTTGCAATAATCCAGGCATAGTGGTTTTCTTTCACAAGGAATAATGAGAAAGAATTCAATGCAACTGTTTATAATGGCCATGAGAAGAACTTCTCTGACTTCTATGGCAGTTTGGGGTGTAAGTCAGCCCAGTTAATGTACCAGGAAACAGGTAATAAAAATTTCAAGTGTGCTGTCACTGAGTCAGTGGAGTCAGCAGACAATCATCAGTCTCAATTTCACTGTGCCCTGAGCAGTGCGTAGCGTTAAGTCTTTTAGTGGGAGGGACCCAGACTGCTCAGCTGCATGCCATTGACCCTCAGCTGCAGAAGTACCCTTTCAGTTAGAAGTCAGAGCCTGTTCTTTGGACTGGATGGATTTGTGTTCTGCCAAATATTCAAATTTCATGTTTCTGTGGTTATCGATGGAGACATCTGTCTCACCTTGGGTTCTGGTGGCTCTGAGGAAGAGCACAGCACTGATTCCAGTGTAGTCCTTTCCCTACTTATGTTCAAGAATATCTCTTAGTAAGAAATACTAAATCCTTATGTGCAACTGTCTTTTTCTTTATAAACTGAGTTCTATACAACAGCTAGTTATTAACTCTTTATGTATATTTCATATATATATATAATATTTAAGGGAGCACTGACAGAAGGTTGTTTGCATGACGAGAGGATCCTGATCACAGACCTGAGGTGAGCAGCCACTGCATCAGGGCCAGGCTCAATGTGGGAGAGCACCTATGTAGCTGCTGTCAGTCGGCAAACTGTGGAAGGGGTGCACTGGAGCAGTGAGGGAGCAGTGTGACACACCCAAACAAGGACAGAGATCAGGTGCTTGGTCTTTGAAGCCCTACCACAAAATATTTTTCATAGATTAGCTCCATCATAAACCTAGGCAATTCTTCTGGTACTCCTACCAATTTCTGATTGTTTCAGAACCTCTCTGCTTTAGAGATTAGAATACCTGTATTTGTTGCTGGTTTGTAAATGTCTTTGTTAGTTTTCCTTTTTATTTCACTTAAATAATTAGTTTTTCTCCTCTATTTCTACAAGAGCAGTCATACCCTCCATCAGTGCACACTCTGCTTGGACAAACAGTTGCCATTTCCTAAAACAACTGCTCCTTTCCCTTCAGGAACACTCTTTGATCAAATTTAAGTCATTTTTTTCTCAAACAGGACTGAATAGAATCACATTTTTCTGGTAGAGCCTTTTATGATGAGAATGTACAAGAGCAGTCTGTTTCAATGAAAATACTTTACCATGTACATATCATGAATTCAGCTTATCATGCTCAGAGTCACATTTCTTGATATTTACAGTGATAACACTCTGCAACTGTTGTGCTTTCTTTTTGTTTGTTTAAAAAATATGATTCTCCACTTAAGAGCAGAAATTATAATTCTGGTACAGAGCCTAGAAGCACAGTGCTATGAAACACTGTGTTTTCAACACTTATGGAACTTATCAGCAGCATGGTCTTGCTATTAAAAACCCCCAAACTTTCATTTATGTTGACAAGTCTTCCATTTTTGGCACTAGAAAATAACTTTGTCATCTCCTCTTTATCTCCTGTTAATTCAAATGTTACATTAGACTCCTGTAGAACTGTAATCACCAGCAATCTTCCCCTCACAGTAGATAGCTGTTTACCCATCTTACAGTTCTTCTGTATCTTCTGCACCTGAAATAATAATTTTTCATCCGAGACCATGTTGATTGATTTCCTTAAGTCTGATGGATTAGATTTTTCCTAATTTCCCTAGGAAATCACCTACCTAGCAAATAAGATCATGTTATCTGTCATGGTGTTTTATATATGATATTCATTCATTCATATTTTTCCTGATTGAGATGACGCCTTGTAGTTGCCAATATCACATTCCTACCTCTAGTAAATAAAGGCACCACATTTACGATTCCTGATTTGCATGTTTCTACCTCTGATTTGACATAAACTGGAATTTTTTTTCCATATCACTTTCTGTTTCTTTCGTGTCATCTCCATCATTTCTGAACAGCCCATCCTGTTCAGTGCAATGTCCAGTCATGCTCACTGTGCTTTTATGTATTCCTTAGTGTTTACAATCATCCAGTTTCATGTCCCACATCAGGACTTGTGGTTCTTCCTTCCAGTTGTTTGTTGCCTTTGTTCTGTGTGATAAATACAACAGCTGCTTGTGCCTGACTTGGTGTTGAGTTTTGTGTTGTCAGATTAATTGCATCAGCCACCTGGCTACTGCTCCCATCTGGCCTCCTTCTGGCCCTTGCTCATCTCTGTGCGAAAATCCATTGAGCTAATTAAGGACCTAGACCTTCAACTGATCCTCTGCAAAGCCTTTCTGCTCAGCATGATCTGTTAAAATGAATACAGGATTCAGACCATCTCTCACCCATAATGTTTAAAAGTTTTGGGAGAAGAGATGTTTTTCTGATTCCTTCATGGCTTATTTCTGTAAGTCTTGTTCTGAATCCTGTCCACAGTCACAGGAATAAATGGAAAAATCCAAATAGTATGTCTGGATTATTTTAATTTTGCATTTTTTTTTCTCCTACTTCTAATTAATGGAAATATGAAATCACTACTGAGAACCAAGTAAAAGCTGCTCTTGGCTTATGCTCTAGACCTTAAAAATTTCTGGCGAGTAACATATGGGGAAAACATTGGAAGAAAAAAAACCAACCCTGCTGTCTTTGAAGTAACATATGACATTCTTTGTCCAAACAAATCTATGCAAATGCTACCAATCCCTGTCTACTCTAGAAATGCAGGCTTGCTTTCAAAGCACACTGTCTTTGGCTCAGAAAACACAGGATGCTGCTCAGGAAGGCAAGGTTGATAATAATGGAAAGAGTTGTTTTAGCAAGCAAAGGGAATATGGGTACGTAGGAAGAATGTTGCAAATACACAGAAGAGAGAAACCAGACCAGCTCTTTCATTTCTTTGCTTAACACACCCCTGAATTTCTTTGCAGAAAGCCTTGAGCTTTGCAAGCAATGAAGCAGATTCTGCCTTTTAATTGTTTCTCTCCATTCATTGCAATGAGAAGGCAGTGATAAAATTAATTCTTAAAATCACTTCATCTGGATCTGGAATTGTAAGAATCAGAATTGCAGTGATTCGAACCACGTGACTTTTTTAAAAAAATAAGAAAGCTGACAAAATTCTAAAGAAAATTTTAGAGAAAGGATGCCTCTCTCTCAATGACTTAGTAACCATGCTTGTCTTCGTGGGAACTGCAAACCAGCCCCATGTTCCAGGTATGCTGCTGTGTGTTTCTCTGCTGCTGTGGGCTATCTCCTACTGTTACTCAGAACAGAAAAGAATAAAGGTGATGGAGAAATTTCTCTCACTCCTAGCAGCCCTTGTTCATTGAACAAATTTGTGCTTGAGTGTTGGTAACCCTGTAAAACCAAAGTTGTATGCCCAAATTTCTTCAAACTTTCTCTCCATCTCAACGTGCATTCGTCCCCCAAATGACTATCCATAATAATTTTCAGTATCCCACAGTTCTTTTCATCTGGAGCTTTTGGGTCAGAAGGAGGACAGACTTTTGAGCCATCTGTGGGACTCATGACTCTTTGATATTACCAGGGACTCTAGTGAACAGGTTGCCCTTATGTTGTAGCTTATTCCTCTTCTGAGACAGGAAAAATGTGTTCTGGAACTCTATTCCTAGACTATTTCATTCACAAATCTTTACTGTCTTGGACAGAGATTTAAAGGACTAAAGTGGCAACGTACCAAAGCTACAGCAAAATGTGCAATTCCCCAGTTCCCAGAAAGCAGCTGTGCTTAAAAGCTGTCAGCCAGCAAAGCCTCTTTCTTTTTGCAAAACTGTGTATTTCCATCAATTCACTCTGCCCTGGACAACTCAAAGTAAGGACTCTCTGTCATTCTGTTGCCATCTCAATTATGCATCCTCAGATGAAAGCCAGCATTGATGTGGATGCGTCCAGATGAAAACAGATTGCACCTTCATTTATAACCTGAAATATTTATCTTTTGCTTTTATGGAAATGCTTTGCATTTGAGGTATGATACCAAGCACGCTGAAAAAGTTAATGGGCTCCAATTAATTATCTTGTGTTTCTCCTGGTTCAGTTCCAACTTTTTAATTCTCTAAAGCTATCAGTTTCATTGCTTTATCACTTCCAGCACAACAAGACGTTCCAGGTCATAACTTGGACCCGTGAGCATAAGAGGATTGCCCAGCAATTCATTTCCCAATAGATAAACCCTGAAGGGTTCAAATGTGTATCCAAGTGCATCCAAAAATCTTTGGAGGAGAAATCTCATTAGAACAGACTTCCTTTGATTTTCTTTCATCCCTGGTTGGCTTTGAAATAGCATCATTCAGGGCTTTGTTTTCAAGTATTTTTTTCCCCCCCAACATTCCCATTTGTAGCTCTGAGTGAAACTGGGCAGCAGAATAATACACAAATTCATGAGAAAAAGAGGGTAATTTTTTTGAGACAATCAAACAGTAAAGCTGGTCCAAGCACAGGTCAAAATGTAGTGCTGGTGCTTGATCATTACCTGACGTGACCTGTCCTCTCTCTTGTCCTGTTTGTCATGTTGCTTTTAAGTCATGATTAGCCAGAGGAGAACTTACTTGTTTTATTGAGAAACATGGCAATGTACACTTTCCAAATTAGTTCACCAAATGCATTTGTCATCAAAAAGATTTAACATAGTTCTGCATTTGTTATTTAGCTATTTAAGTTTCATTGATTATTTATAAATTAAATCAGATCATGCTTTTCAATTCCTTCAGCATTTTGAATAGTCTGAACGTTCACATGAGTACATGGATATTTGTGGAAGTAAACCACAAAATTCAATAAGAAAAACAATACAATAGCATTACAGTATGAATTCTTTATTTATCACAAGCTAAGTTGTTCTTGATTGCACATTCATCCCATTTTATTTCACAGTAATGGTAAATACTTCAAGGGAATGTGTTGCTAAAAGGTAAATGAAAGAGACCATGGCTATTCCTTTTTATGATATTTTCAACTTGCTCTGTTGAGGCCTTTATTTATTCATTAGAATAATTGCAGTTCTCCATATTTCTCCTGAACTTCCATTGGAAATTTGCTGTCTAAAGCTTTTCAACAAAACCTCAAAAGCTTATTTAAACTTCTGTTAAATGATGTACTCGTTTATTTTCTTTTTATTTTAATGTCACTAGAAAAATCATATTTGTCATTGTATTTGTATATGAATATCACTTGCTTGTTAGAAGTGTATAAGAAAAATCTCTGGATATCAGAAGCAATTCTTGAATCAGTTAACAACTTGAAAAGATAAATCAACATTTTTAGATGCAGTTCATAAGTCATGGCACTTAGATAATTTCCTTTAACTTCATAATATTCTGTGAAGGCCTAGGAAAATGTAGACAGAAATGGACTTTAGCTCAGTGTTTTCCAAGGTTTCTGGCAATGTTTCGCCTCCAACAACACCCAATCTGTACAGAAAAGAGTGCTCCAAAGCTGAGGCCCAAAGTGCTTTTACACAAGTGATTCCTAATGAAAGCTCCAGCAAAATGGACCTATCTCTGCCATCAGCCTTCTCATTTAGGAGCTGACATAATTCATCCTCCTTCTCATCTGCTGCCCCTCATTATCCATGTGGCCTGATGTGCCGCATTACACTCTTAGCAGAAGTATTCCTTTCAAAAGCACACTCCCCAGATCAGAGCTGTTTCTTTTGATTTGCTTTCCGACTCGCTGACATTCGCAGAGATGCGCCAGTGCATCTGAGTCCAAAAACAAGGAGGTAGAAAACACATGAAGCTCCTCTTGCCTTTCATCTCTTCAGTCTTTGTAGTCAGAAAAGATTTCTATTACATTGGCCTTTCTTTTCTTCTTCCTTTTTTTTCTAAATTTTTTCTTTCATTTACTCTGATCTTATTAAAGTTGCTCATCTCTTTCTTGAGTCCTTCCAGCAGAGTTCTTAGCAAGTCTCCTCATGATGTGAGTCCTATGTAAAACATCCTTTAGCACTTTGTCACTTGAGTTGCTCTGAACTGTATTCCTGTTACATCAAGATGCACTCGATTGAAGCTGGAGATGCAATTTTAAAACACTGCTGAAAAGAATTATTTTACTCAAACTCAGGTGTGCCTTCAGAGGGTGTTGTGATCTCCTTACTCCATCTCAGAGCTTATCCTTTGTCATGGAAGACATGTCTTTGTCAGTCTATGATACAGAGATTGCTTTCTGTCCCGTGCTGTAGTAATGAACTAGCAGTCATATTATGAATTCCTGCCTTTTTCTGCACTAAAAGTTGCTAAGTAAGTCTGAGATTATCCTGTACTTGTGCCTAGAGCCTAAAATAAAGCTTTATACTATTGCATCAAACTGACAGAGATTATCAGCAGACAATTACCAGTCATCTATCTGTGCATTAAATATCTGTGTTTATAGAGGGTACTGACTTCTGATGATTCATCTGTCTAGTTTAATCTATGATTAGTATCTGCATGGGTGTAACTACACCTACGTGCAGATCATGCTGGCAGCATTTGTTTCTGGGAGGATGAGAGACTCTGAATGGAATAATTCCATTTGAGGCAGTTGTGATAGCAGTCCCGACAGACAAGTTCATGCTTCACAGAGTGAGGCCGTGGGGGGCAGGCAGCTTACGAGCAGACAGCACCACCTCTCAGAGACTTCTAGGCAGAACCAGCAGTGAACTGAAATCCAGGGAACAGATCTGCATCTCCTCCTACCCTGTCAGACACTGCTCTTCCCAGCGCTTCATACTCTGTGTAAAATGCATAGGGAAGTTGCGGCATCCTAAAATCTCCTTTTGTCCATTATAATCTAAGTCAGGAAACTGCTGTTATGCAAATTTTAATCCGGCTTCCCCCCCACCCCCGCAATTACTGAATCAAAAAATGCCATACAGCAAGATTTTAAAGCTATAAGTAAATTTTATGTTAGTAGACTCAGTTGCATTTGTTTGGGGCTGTGAAATGAGAAACATGTAATACTTACAGAGGTGTCCCAAGCACTGGTTATGGTTAACTGAATTTCATTTCCCACGGCAATTCATTTCGCAACATTCAGGTCTGTATCATGACTCTAAAACCTCCTTTGGGAGGTGCAGGAAGTTTTCAGTTATGACTGAGTAAAAATGAAGTCACAAGAATCAGTGTTTGCTGTGCAGTTCTGAAAGTCATTAAGATTTATTGAAAGGTTGCTATTAGTCTGTTAGATTTCAGCTGGACAACTGAACTCTTCTGTCACTGTCTGGGCTTCAGCTTGGACAGCAAAGAGCCTCACAATCCTAACCCCTTTAGAACTGGTCTGTAAAACTGCTGTGTGATCTTCTACATCTAAATGGGTGTAAGAATGAGCCCATCAGTTGCTTTGGGCTGCTCTTTATTTCCACATGACCTGGAAAGTCATCTCCCATTCCCAGTTCTGACCCTTGCTTCTTTGTTTGAGCAGTCATTTGGGTCTTGTATTCCCTGCTCTTACTCCATCCCTTCTCTTTTGGACCCAGACTCCTGACAGCAATCCTCTACTTCCTGCAAAACAGCCTTCGTGGCCATATTTGACTAATTTTTCTGACACTTAGCAATGCTATTGCCTTGCCTTTCAACTTTGATTTCACCTTAACTTCTCAGTTACTGAACTTTCTTTCACACAGTGTTGATAGCAGAGTGTCTCCCAGCCTGATGACTGCAACCTGATCCCAAGTGCTGGGATGCACTCTCTGCTGGCTCCCTTCAGGAGTTCTCATAAATTAAACATGTTCCTGCGCATTCACAGTTTAGAGCTGCAGATTGCAAACAGAAAAAAACTCCACCAAACTATTTAATGTTGCCCAGTGATTTTTAGTACAGCTCTTGTAAGTACAGTCCTCTGATTCTGCCTTTCCCAGAACAGCCAAACTGAAAGTCTTATTATCCAAGCCTGCATGACTGAAGGGGCTCAGATGAGGGCTGAGGTTTTCTAATCTGTTTAAGAAAGGGCCCTTCTTGCTTTTATGTCACAACTAAAACAATTAAATGGCAGTCATCTAGGAAAAGGATGCTCACAAGTGTTGACAAAAGAAGCTATTGAATTCACCAGGATGGAGGCAAAGACTGAAGAGGAGGAATCAAAAATTATGAATACAAGCAAAACTGATAGGTGAGAAAGGAGGTGAATTTGAAGTATTATTTTGCAGTACAGCTTTTACAGTAAAGGGAAGTAATTTTAGATACCTGGCTAACTTTTCTGAGAGATCATGCTGATACATTATGGTAGATGCAATGTTTTTATAATTTCTTTTTCTTGAAGTCAATATGTGTTTGGTTTTGCCTAGCCATCAATAAAACCTTCTTGACGACCTCCACACAAATAGTTTTCTTGAAGTTACTAATAAGTAGCAGGTAGCTGAGTCATCTTGCTGCTTTATTCTTTATATTTGGCAGTAATTGTTGGAAGCAGGGATTTACTGGGAGTGTCTAGAGAATGTTTCTCCTGGTTTTGCATCTAATTGTTTCCCACTTGTATTGCTTAATGTAACACAAGGCTTGTGAAGAGTGGAAGGCACCAGACCTTGAAGCCATGCTTGTCCATAAAGTAAAATAATGTTGTGAAGACATTCTCAGTGCTCAGTCATCAGAAAAGAAGACACAACAGTAGTGTTACTTGTGTCTGAATTCCAGGAAAATATTGCTTGACATTTTGTGATTATGAGAACCTATTCCAGTGTTTGAAACCGAGAGAGAAAAGAGTTGTGTGCATTTCATAGAGATACCTACCTGGTATCTCTTGGACATCGACATGGCCTTCATAGTCATTAAAGCATTTTCCTAGTAGCTGTTTTATGAAATACAAAAATGTTCATCATTAAAAGAGCATATAATTAACTTCAAATGAATCCTAAAATTGTGCTCAACTGTAGTGTACAACTAAACAGAATTTATCAGCTATGGTTATTTAACATCTATGTAATTGTAGGTGCTTCCACACTAAAATAAACAGTGTATTAGTGAAATTGTATCTTTCTTCTATTCTTTTTTTGAAGATGCAGTAGAGATCTAAATGACACAAGATTATGTATCTTGTGATGATAGATGAATTATAAACATATCTTCATCTTTGATACAGAATATATTTATGTAGGCCAAATGTAATATTAGAGCAATATCAGAATTTTTCTCTCCGCCTGAAAGTGTGTGCTTGTAACCTAGTGCAGACAGAGAGTGCCTGCTAACCCTCCTGTCCCATTCTACCAAAGTCCTGGGCAAGCAGCTGCTGATAAACAAGCTGAAGCAGACTGAATATTACAGGAAATGGTCTTCATGAGAAATAACCTCTTAATAGCACTGTCGGCATGAAGGAGTAGTGTTAGAAACAACGTTCAGACTAGAAAATATTAATTTCTCATCCTTTCTCTGTGTTTCCTCTTCTGAAACTTCATAAATGGATCCAGCATCTTATAAAATGATTTGAAAAAACTTTTTAAGGGCTATGAGTTGACATGTGCTTGCATGGTGATACTTCTAAATCTTTTAGCATAATCCAGTGTGGTGCAGTTTAAATTCAGGAAAACCATTTTAGTATATGGGCTTCGAGTTAAAGATTTTTCAAGGACACCTTAGAAAGTAAAGGTCCGGTTTTCAGTGGTGTGGTATTCACTGTCATGCTGCGATTTCTAAAGAGGCCTCAGCTCTCATACAGATGACAAATAAGGAATCAAAACTCATGTGAAACCATACTTCTACTTACTTTGAACCCTTCGCAACAAGAAGGATGCAAACGGGTGACTGCAGTGTTTGGGTAGAGACAATTAAGTTCTTTGGCTGAAATAACTAACAGGCTACCTTTATTCAAGGTAGATTTCAGTGTTATTGCTACAGCAAATGGGACTGCTGCTGTGAAATAGTCTAGTATTTTTTAATAAGGGTAGTAAGTAGAAAATGATCCATCAGGGACGAGC
>VZTA01028620.1:0-49891 GCA_013398855.1 Mohoua ochrocephala
ATGTTCTGCTGCTGTCAACCAGCCCTGCCAGGTCCCCCTCCAGTGGGCCACTTTCCAGCCGCCTTTCCCCCAGCCTGTGGCACTGCATGGGGTTGTTGTGGCCAAAGCGTAGGACCCAGCACTCAACACTCGCACCCAACTTTGTGTCCTGTGAATTTGCAAAGGGTAGACTCAATCCCCTCATCCAGACCATTCAGTAGCACTACCACTGTACCTCTAAACCACTAAACCATATCACCCAGAGCCAGATCCAGATGCATCTTGATTCCACCACCTCCCTGGGCAACCTATTCCAATACCTGGCCACCCTACCAGTAAAAGTTTTTTCTAATATCCAATCTGAATCTCTCCTGTCTCAGTTTAAGGCCATTTCCCCTAGTCCTCTCAGCGCAGGGTTAGGAGAAGAGACCCGTTCCCACCTCACTACAACCTCCTTTCAGTAGTTTTAGAAAGCAATGAGGTCCCCCCTGGGCCACCTCTTCTCTGGACTAAACAAACCCAGCTCCCTCAGCCATTCCTCCTAAAACAGGTTTCTAGACCCTTCACAAGCCTTGTTGCTCTTCTCTGGACACGCTCCAGCACCTCAATGTCCTTGAATGATTTGGGTTGGAAAGGACAATGTCCTTGAATGGGTTAGGTTGGAAAAGACCTTAACATTTACCTAGCTTCAACACTCATGCCATGGGCAGGGACACCTTCCACTAGAACAGGCTGCTCAGAGCCCCATCCAAGCTGGCCTTGAGCACTTCCAGGGTTGGGACATGCACAGCTTGTCTGGGCAATCTGTTCCAGTGCTTCACCACCCTGACAGTAAATACTTTCTTCCTGATATCTGATCTAAACCTATGGTTCTTGCCACCCTGAGATGTCAGGGTAGCTGAGCTGTGCTCCTGGTGTGGGTGCCTGGCGTGTGCCCCACAGTGGGCACCGAGTGCATCAAACGGACCCAGTCACGTAAAGCTGCAGAGCCCAGCCATCAGGGCCCACAGCACAAGCCATGGAGTCCCAGGGCTGCAGAGGAGCAAAGGGGCTCCAGGGGATGGAACCTGAGCGGGGTGACCCAGATCTGGTAGTCCACAGCCATGTTTCCTCAGGGTTTGGATATTACCAGGGGTGGAGAACCACCAGCCTCTATAGGCAAGGATATGCCAGGGTTTTACCATTCTTTAAAGCAAAATAAGCTTTTCCTCATGTTTAAATGTATTGTAGTTTGTGCCCACGTGATTCTGAGTAACAGGAACTGAGTCAGAGCATAATTTATTTCCCCCATCCTTCTTTTCAGCAGACTCTCCTCTTAGGCTCTTGTTTCCTTCAAAATCTTTTGTTCAAGGTCGCCGATGCCTTAGCGAAGACAAATTTAGCTCTAGAAAGCCTCCCTGCTGTCACTTGCATTTCTGTTTGCGCCTCAGGATGGAAGACAGCAAATGATCTCGTTCCTCGCATGAGCATTTTATGGATTTAATTTTGTCTCAGTGAGCTCAAAGGAGGAGCTAGCCCGGTGCCTTACCACAGTTGTAAAGGTGCATCCTGTACAAGTGTTTCTCTGCCAGTTGCTCTATGGATAACGACAGAGAAGACTCCCCAGGCCTGGATGAATGTGGGCTCAGTGGTGCACCGGGCTGGAAAGCCCCAGACGTCTTGGGCAGCTGACATTTTGACACGCCAACACGTACCTCCCCTCCTCACTCCTTCAGCGCTGCCACAGAGCCTGGCTGGCCTGTAACCAGCAACGATTCGTGCCAGCGATTCATGGCACTGCGTTTCTCAGGACTTCCCTGAGTTACCGGGAGTAGGAAGAGCCAAGCGGGTCAGTGGTGAACATGGTGGACATGTGCACCTGCTGGCTGGCGCCTTGTGTGCTCATTGCCCCTGCCTGCTTCTTTCACCCTGTCCCTTTGGAAAGCTCTTCAAGACTGACATATTTCACAGTGTCCAACCCTCTCAGAGATCTCAGAGGCTGGCAGGCATGATTTTTAGCTGTCATGTGTTGTCAGCTAGAGAGCAGAAAAAAATACACCCACCACACAAATCTACACTGGCACTTTTTTTGCAGTAGCTATGACTGTGTGTGTCAGGTTTCTTACACTGTGATATTTTAATGTCTACATTCTGGTACAGGAACAAAGCCACATTATTGCTTAGCCATGTTTTAATTTAATGAGTTGGATGCTTAAAAATAAAATTCTAACCAGCTTTTAATGTTAACTTCTTAACAAGGAGTTACACCTACTTCTTCTAAGGTCTTACATACTAGCTAGGACAAATCTTGCTCTAAAAAGAATTGCTTTTGCCATTTACAGTTTTGTTTACAAAGCTCTAGTTATGAAGTGCTTTGAGGAAATTAAAAATATGCTTCTAACTTGAATTTGTTTATTGATGAGCTCTTACACTCTTCGCATTTATCAATGTAATTGGAAATTCAAATATGAAGTTTGGGGAATTTAATAATTTACCAGCACAGACCACAATATGGCACCTTCAGTAAGTTAACGCTAAAAGCAGAATTAGGACTCGTAGGTTATTTCCACATGCCCTGTGTCCCTGTACAGCCGTCTTCACCTGGGGCAGCGGTGCACAAAGTGAAGTTTCTGCAAGGCAGAAGAGACCAGCAAAGCAGTGAGGGAGCAAGCCGTTCCAAAGAGTCGTACAAAGCTCCCTATACCTCCATTATTTTTGTGCTAAGATTACTTAGTCCATTTGCACTAAAAGCCCTGTCATCCTTTCCTTTCCTGACTCTTGTTACTGTCATTCCAACACTTCTTGGCTTAAAAAACACAGTTTTAAACTCTTTTTCTCAACCACAAAGACTTGACACCTAAAAATTTCTTGAAAACTTTTAATCGCCATTTAATCTGCAGTTTTTGAATAACATATCATTAATGGATCCATTAGATGAATGAAGAGAGAGCACCTGAAAGTCTGCCTCAGTATTATTGTTATTATCTGAATAAGGATGGTGTAGGTGCCTGCGAGTAGAAGAGCTACTTTTAGCTGTTGTGTGGGTGCTGAATTTTAAAGATTCCAGGATCCTTTCTTATTCTCAAATAAAGAACATTTCAAGGGGGGAATAATGATGCGACAAATTATGTTTAGGATAATTGTATCATCATTTTACTGAAAGCTGCCAATGAGTAATCCACTGTCTTGGAAATATCGGTACATACCAGTTAAATTGGGAAGGAAAGCAGTTAGTTTTACCTTCCACCACACTCTTGAAAGTCATCTCTGGTTTTGTTATTTAAAAAAGCTGAAGGCATCACCTACCATTTATGATAAATGGGAAAAGCGTGACTGCGTACAACACATAGGGACAGATACACCACAGTTAATATGTGGTACAACACTCCAGGTACTGAGAACCTTCAAAAGTTTAGGTAGTATTAGGCAAACTGAGGTGCCAGTGTTAATGTGTTATTTTGAGTACCTTGTCTTCCTAAAATGACACCTCCATCAATGTATCTTTTGGGCCTCCAGCACAACTGTGTAAGAAATACACAGTTCTGTGTTAGCTGCTTTCAGTAGATGTTAAAAACAAAGAGCGTCAGTTAATAAATAGGAGTTCAGAAGGCAGAAAATGATGTTTTCCTAATATTGACATCTTACTGAGTGCCTTTATTTTGTTTTCTTTTGTAAATTGAATGAAATACATGAAAAAGTGTAGAAAAGTTTATACACCTGACTCCAGTCCTGAACACCAAAGTCAGTGAGTGAATGCTGCTGATTTCTGTGGTTAACCATCAGTCACCCAGTTCCAGAGGTGTTAATAATCCTACTGAGCTGGTGAGGGCCTAGTCATGCTTAATGTCAGTAAGCAGATTACAAAAGACTTGGTCCTAAATAAACAAGCTGAAGAAGAAGTTTGGAAATTCCTTAGGTGATGGGTCTTGGAAGCCAACTGTAACATTGCAGTAATGGCATTGGTATGTGGATATATCAAAATATAAATTTATATGTATGATATAAACGTGCATCTTGACATAAAAAAGAAATTTCTGAAACAATCATTCACCGGGACAACCTTCCCAGGGACATGGAGGAGTGCCCATGACTGCATCACTGGAGGTTTTCAAGATGCCATTGGACAGGGTGCTAAATAACTTCACCTAGGCTCCCCTTCTCGTGAAAGGTTGGACCAGATGATCTCTGGAGGTCTTTTCCAAGCTGGGCTGTTCCATGCTTCTGTGGCACATACCACAAGATCTGTAGTGAATGTATGTAAAATGTAGAACTGCAGTATGAAAATATGCTAGCTTAAAACCAGTTTTGAACATACATCATCTTAAAAGTGTCTTAGAATTGAATTTAGACCCCTTGCCCTGATGGGGTAAGTACAGACTGATACTTTACATCAAAGATTTGTTGCGTACAGTGACATGAGAAAAGTGAGAGGCAGGAGGGGAGAGAAGGGAAGGAGGAGGTTTCAGCTCTCTCATGCTTGAGTTGCCATGCCCAAAACAGGCGTAGCGTAAAGGAGCTGCTTAACTTAAGACATCCTGCCTCAGGGCCCCACACAGCTGAAACAAAGGCTGTGATTTTCCACCTTCAGCTCCTCCTGACATGCTCACAATGACAGCTAGGAAAGTTCTTAAAGTGGAACTTAATTATTTTGAGTTAACCTGAAAATTTCTTCTTAGTTGTTGAGTTAGCTGGCTAATTGGAGTTCAGTGATGTCCTAGGCATTACAGAAGTAGCAAGACTGGAGCTGAGATAACCGAATAGACCTGATTTAGCAGACTCTTACTCAAAATTCAGAGGTTATCAATTTGTTTCCATCAGGAGGGGAAACAAATGACAGAGTTGTTTATTACTTTGATAATGTGCTTACTATAAGAAGTTACAAAAGGCTACCTCTTAAAGACATGAGCATTCGAACAACAGCTCAATGTGCTGGTTTATAGAGCCAGATCTCCTTTAGTCAGTGCTTTGCCCAAAACTATCTGTTCAACTTTTGATCAAGGTTACATTATTCATAAGCAGGGCCATGAAATCATCATAGGGCTTGGACACTCTCTTATGAAAGCTGAAGAGAATTGAGGATTTTCAGCCTGAAGAAGAGAAAGGTCCGTGATACTTTCTTTCAGCCTTTTCATATGTAAAGAGGGCTTATAAGAAGGATGGAGAGAGACTTTTTACCAAGGCCTGCAGTGTCAGGACAAGGAACAAAGATTTTAAACTGAAAGAAGGTTGATTTAGATTTGATATAAAAAAATTTTTTTACAGTGAGTGTGGTGAGATAGAGGAACAGGTTGTCCAGATAAGGTATGGATGCCCCAGCATTGGAAGTGTTCCAGGTCAAGCTGGATGGGGCTTTGAGCAACCTGGGCTAGTGAAAGATGTGCTGGCCTGTGGCAGGGGAGTTGAATTAGGTGGTCTTTAAAGGTCCTTTCCAACCCAAACCATTCTTTAGTTCTGTGGTTCTGCAATGCTGTGACTGTCCAGAAGATCACTGCTGTTCCTTTTGTTTCATTCTATATTGTTTCTTCAGCCTGTCTCATTCTGCCAGGCACACACCTCCCTGGAACACTCACTAGTGAAACCCTTATCTGTATTTGGTTTATATTTCTCAGCATTTCACGTTTGTTTGTTTTGCATTTTGATATGTATGTGTTTTGATTGGAGGTGGCATGGTTTCAGCCATTTGATTTCTTAAGGGATCTCTGTGGTTCTTTAGGGGAGCTCTATAGTTTCTTACAGTTATCACAAAGGAAAGATAACAGTTGTATGTTGCAAGTTCAGTGAGATTTAATTAAGTCCGCAATGTGTTGTGGAAGAGCTGGGGAACACAATTTTTCACCTTTCTCCTTTTTCTAATAGGTATCTCTTAGAGAAAGAGATGGAAATTTAGGTGTCCCTTGACAATAGGAATTACGAATTTTTAGCATTTTAGCCACTGGATGTCACTAATGATTCACAGAAACATAGAAATCTGTGCACTTTTTCCAAAGGGTAAAAAATGACTTAAAGAGCACAAGATTTGGAGGAGAAGCATTTCTATCTGAAACGGGAGCAAATTTTATTAGTGTGCAGTAAGTAGAGATCTGGTTGGGCTTGCCAGGTTTTGTTGAACTTGATGACTTTTTATGTGGCAAACAGATCCTCTGTTATAAGATTCTGAGGCGCAAAGCCTGCAAAGTTTTTTGCACAGCTCATTTAAGAGGCACGAGCTAACCAAGCTGGAAGAGAAGTTCTGCATGGGGAAATGTGTGTGTGAGTTGTGGTGCATCTATCACGGATATTGCATGTGAGCGTGGACTCACACACATGGAGCCCACCCAGCAACACCACAAGAGAGGAAATGATGAAAAGGGCTCAGGTGTGCCATGATTGTATAACCCAATTAAGAGGAAAAATACACATCTGAGGGTTTTAATAAAAGTGCTTTAGGATGGCAAACCATCTTCTGGCCTAGATCCCCATATAAGTGTCATCACTGCCGTGCCTTTTGCACTGCAAGTCTCAAGAATACCAAATGACTTAACGCTGTGGTGATTTTTGCATTAAATTAGCAACCCCTAGGGTACCTGTTACAGATGTGTGGAGGGCTTCTGGACCTCTCTTCGAGAAATCCTGAAGAGCGATTTCCATTTATGCAGCGCACGTGCCAGAGATCAGACACATCCCAGCTGCTTCAGACCTGCTGTGAATGTACAGATCAGCTGTGCAGCTGCTGTGCAAGGGACACTCTTTGCTGCGGTCCAGGCAGGTGTCTGGTCAGGTCCACTGGCCTCAGACACATTCCTTTTGACTGGAATGCCACGAATTTCCTGACATACCCAGTCAATCTTCTCATGCACCAGCCATCTGCCAGGGATGCCTGATTTCTAGACATTGCAGAAAAATAACCAGACTCTGCTTTTTCTTCTAGGACATAAAATGCAGGAAGGAAAAGAGGGCATGCTGATCAAAAAAGTGAATCCATGAGCAAGAATACAGAGAGATTTTACTATAGATTTAGGCGACAACACTATAAACACAGTAAAACTATTTCAGTCTGGGGTGTGGCCCACATGTTAAGGCAAGTTGCCCTTATTCATAAACACATATTTCATCAAATTTGTCATTTCAGTCTTTGGGTTTTTTTACTATCTCTGTTTTGAATACAGTTATTTTTTGGTCTGTCCGTTATCAGTTCCTTCCATTTCCATTTTAAAGTTTCATCCTGGATTCTAAGCTGTAGTCATGTGAATGTTTTTGTGCTTCTTAAAGCCCAGGCACAACTGAAAGTGATGGTAGCAGTGTATTCAAGGTGACAATTTTACAGTATGGGTTACAAAAAAAACCTCAGGCTGACTTTAATGAGGCTCAATGTACAAACCACCTTGGTACAACTCTTGTGCCTTCCGATGGATTATATGAATTGAATAAAAGTTTAGCTTCTTAGTGTGTACAAAAAGACATTCTGAGCCATGAGGCACGATCAGTCAATGGGCCCTGAACATAAGAGAGACATCTGTGCTTTTGAGGGACTGATCATTCACAGACGGCATGCCCCCAGCTCTCTTTTATCAGTGCTAGAGGCCAAGGACAGACACTGCAAGATGTGCTATC
The DNA here is from genome assembly GCA_013398855.1 of Mohoua ochrocephala. NCBI lineage: Eukaryota > Metazoa > Chordata > Aves > Passeriformes > Acanthizidae > Mohoua > Mohoua ochrocephala. The sequence goes on from VZTA01028620.1 coordinate 7,549, forward strand.
AATTCCTTTGTGGGACTGTATCCTGGTTTAAGGCCTTGGGGAGCTGAAACTTAAAATCTCAGCTCTGATATTAAGTTACTTTTTGATCAGAGGCAATGTACTTACTCTTTACTTGTCTCTATTCCTTTACATTTTTTGAAATGACTGCACAACTTTAAGTGACATTATTTTTTAAAAAAATAATATCCTAAACTAAAAAAAAAAAGAAATTAAGTTAAAAAATCTAAAAAATAATAATCCTGAACTTTCTTTAAGTTAATCTTACCCAAAGGTTCATAAAACCCTGTCTTTTAGGAGAAAAGTCGTATTTGATTGGAATTAAGTTTGCCTGTTCTTACCAGGATGCTGTCAGGCTGCATCATTTTTTTCTGAGAAGAATTCTTAATCCTCATGCAGATGGGAAGTAACAATAAACACCATCTGCTGCAAATTAGGTTACTCTCTTAGCAACGAGTGAGATCAGGCTCTGTCTCAGCCTCCCATTTTCAGTGCTGAAGTACACACTGGCACTTCAGCCTGTAGCAGAGCAAGTGATCAGAAACAAAGTGGAAATAAGAAATGAAAAATCCTTCTTACTCCCCTCCTGGCAAGATCCTTCCTGTCCCTGACAACCCCACAGTTTCATCGCTGTATGCTAAAGAGGCCAAGATCTGCTCATCACCCCATCTTCCTCTGGCTCCCAGCTTCTCCTGTGGGAGTGGGAGCAGCATCATGAAGCGCTGGCAATCTCTCATGACTGCTAGGTGCTGGGAGCCAGCCCAAGAAGTAAATAGGATCAGCAGGGGAGGGCTATGTATCAGTTGAGAGTGGATTTAAAGCTGTCTGCTGCTGGCAGAGCTTGCAGGGAAGAGGGCCAGTGAGACACTCTCCTTGCCTTCCCCTGGCAGAACCCGTTCCCTAACTCGGCTGCCCCGTGGGTACTGTTTGCCTCCCCAGCCAGCTGCCAGCCTTCTTCTCCCCAGCTCCACCCCAGGACTGCTCCATGATTACACCGTGTCAACTTGTCTAGAACAGCAGGTGTCGGAGCAGACACTTCTCATTAACTTGGCATGACATCTCTCCACACAAAGCTCTCCTGTACCACGACAAGGTGATTTTGAAAGAGAATGGCCTGGTTTTTTCCATTATTTTACACTGTGTCTGACGGACTTTCTCTGTTGGTAATGTTCACGGTGTCCTGACCAGGTTCAGGCAGCTGTTAATTCAAGTGCTGTGCAGATCACAGATTCATATGCACTCTTAGAAGATAGAAATTCATGGTCTTTAGAAGTCATTTGAAGCATCTTTCTGATGCAACTGTATAAGGAAATGTTATATTTGCCCTCAAGTCACCAAAAATACACTTGTAGTTAAAGGACTCAAGTTTGACTCACTACCAGGGGAAAGTTCTCTCTGCTCCTTATTCAAATATTTGTGGAAAAACCTGCACATCTTGACAGTTTCAAGAACTCATAGAAATAATGTTTGTGTCATTCCTTTTTTGTATTTGTCATACTATGGTTTCCAGTTAATGCACAGGTAGGTGAGTGTTAGCATGATTAGTCATGGGCAACCAACCTGTCTTAATCTGCTCAGAAAATTTTACTGGCTCCGTATTGGATTTGGTAAATTAACGCTGGTGATGCTCCTGAAGTTTTAAGACTCAGATAAATACTAAAAGCCATATAGAATATTCAATGTTTCTATGATACATCACACTCTCCTGAGCATGTATAGGTGTGCTCATCAGCTGCTGCTCCTGAGAAGGGTAGAGGTCATGGGCACACGTGCTACACCATCCACACGGCCACGTGTTGGTCCTGCAGGCCAAGCACCACAGAGCATCTACTGATGCTCTGAGGAAATATTCCCGTGTTCCAGACATACAATGGGCTGCTTGGAGCTAGTGAGAAATAATGCCAGCTGCCCAGAAATCATAGGCAAATGTGAGAGATCCTTTCATACTGCCCGAGAAAAATTTTTGAGTGGAAGTAGACCATACCTGAGACATATGGTATCCTGAACTACACACAGGCCTGTGAGTCACTGCCATTGTCTAATGCTGTACAGATAGAGAGGGGGAAAAAAACCAAACCACAAGACTGATTTTCAATCCTCATTCTGTCCTTAGGCTAGCTTTGTCAGACTCTCACTTAGGCTACCAAATAATTTACACATGGCAATAAATGACTGGACATGAGCTCATATTTTCTGTTGATTCCACCATTTTCTGCTTGTCCTCTGCCATCTAATCCTAACAAATGGCTCTTGTCAGGACACTTTTGCAGCCAAGTGCCTTTGATAGAAAAAGTTTTCCTCTGGCCTCAGCTGCAATACCGAAAGATATTGTAATTGCAGATGAAAATTTCAATCAGCTAGTTTTATGGAGCTTTTGGTTTAGATAAGTTATAACATTTTGAAGGGACTGCATGTTTAAAAGCCATGCTTGAGGCTTCTTATGAATCAGATCCCTACAAAATGGACCACATTCAGCATCTGAAAAGCAAGGCAGGCACAATCATGAGTCATTTATTTAAAAAGTAGGGCGTATCTGTGCTTTACCAGTGGTGTAATTATATGCACTAGGTTAAGAAAGCTCTTTTTATTAAAAAGAATTTTTAGCATGCACCCTCCCGAGATATAAGCAAAGAAATTAGCAATAGAAATTACCTGATTGGTCGTTAAGTCCATCCCTTCACAGCAGGATAATTGCTGTGCAATAAAGAACACAAATCGCTCCAATGAGCTTAAATTTGTCATGGGGAAGACTAAAGGCAAGATATGACTTCTTTATACAGATTAAAAGGACTTGTCTTGATGAAATTATCACCATTTGTTGTAAAAAAAAAAAAAAATCTTTGTGCCAGAAAGACAATGCCCAGCCTGACCCAGTTCTTCAAATGCACAAACTGTGTTTTCATCTTTTCCGAGGTCTTTGAGTGTACAGTTCCTGTGAGATACGGAAAAGATGTGTGATGGACATTGATTAGAAGTGGGAGTGCTAAATGTCTTTTGCTGTGAGGAACTCCTATTCCTCCCTTACTGATCAAAGTTCCTGGCATTCTCCACTTTCTGAGAAAATTACGTGTGGTCCTATTCTGCAAATCTTGCATGAGGGGCACTGGACACATGGAGTTTTCTGCTGGGGTTCCCCAGACCCACGCCAAATGTAAAGATGGAGGGCAGGGTTCTGGGGTGCCCATAATATTACCCGTGGCCTTTCTCTGAACTGACAGAGGCAGCTACCCCTGGGTCACCCCACTGCGGGGGATCTGCCAGTGTGAGGGAGGCGTTTATGTCAGCTGCTCTCACATGTGCTGCTTGCTGCTTATTTTCATCATAAGTCTCACAATGCAGCACTTGTTTCCTTGAGCTCTTCTTTCATTTCTCTTTGTCATAGCCAAATGGCAGAGTGGACAACAACTGTTTTTCAGTAGTTGGATGAATCCTTGGGGCTACGTGCAGGGGACGAGGCATTTGTATCTGATTGACTGCAAGAGAAATTAGGATAACTTCTCAGGCTGAGATCAGAGTTTCACACCTCCCAGATACAGGGTGCAACCCAGAGAGTGGCTGACAGGTGTTTTTGAGCGTGTTCTCTGGGTTGCTGTCTTTAAAAGGTTGTGGCATTGAGGAAAGCCCCAGAGCATACTGAGTGCTACTTGGCATTTTAGAATACTTGCATCTCAGGTAAGGAGAGCAAGAGAGCAAAAACAGAGGAAGAAAAATAACGAAGGAGCCAGAGTGGTCTGATCTTACTAAATAAACCTATATGCAGATGCTGCTAAGATGTCCAAGAGTGCAGTGTGAAGCATTTGAAGTAATGGAATCACAGGAAATGAACCTGGAAGAGTTACAGGACATCTGGAAATGCCAAAGAAAGTGGATGGAACTCAAGGGAAGGAATAGTTCCTGCTTCAGTTATGGGAGAGACTCATGAGGAAAACAATGAGACTAATACTTTAAGCCTTTCTGAAGCTCACCTCTAAATTGTTGCCTTCAAGATTCTTGGCAGTGCTGAGTCATCTGGTGCTCTGCGATGACAATTTCCCTCGCTGTTCACAGCTTGATTCTGCTTGACCAGGTGCCTCTAGATCTACCTCCATTCCCTGATTGGTTTTGTCCATACCTGAGGTCTCATAAGCTGCATTTCACATGGCTGTAGTAAGTGATTCCCAGATGGTTATGTTGTCATCCACAGCAACGACGTTGTTTGATAAAGAGAGAAAAGAGCCCAGGAGAATTTTCAAGGTTGAGGTACATTTTGAGTAGATATAAATAGACTAAAGCTATCATCACACCTGCCGCTCTTCTCTAAAGTCCTGCAGATCACAAGCTCGAAGTGTCACACTCAGCAAGGACAGGAGAATACAGAAGAAAGAAACGAGTGCTGCTGGCAGTATAAAAAATACAGGGTTTAAATTTATTTCTGACTCACAGACCCTAAACCATGACTATTTTGTGCAAGTTGTGAGTTCAGCCGTGAAAGCGCCGTGGGTCACCTTGCTACAAATAAAACTCACTGCTATTTTCTCCCATTGTCTCATAAAGTATGGCAGGTGAAATTTCAGTTCTGCTTTGCTGTTCCAGCTCTCTCCCATTCTGCAACATCCATCTCCTAAAATGTTTTCTCTAGTCCCCTCTTTAAATTAAAAATGTTTCCAATTCAAGTTTTGGGGTTTTTTTTAAGATGATAGCAGTTGCTACAGAAAGTCTGATTGACAGCTCAGCTGGCCCCACATTCTGTCTTTGATGGTGTCTAAGAAAAATAAGAATATTTATTAAATCCCTGCAAGATACTCTACTGAAATCTCTCCCTAGATAATACTCAAAGGGACTGAGATGCCTCGAAGCAAATTAGCAACCTGAGAGATGTCAAAAAAATCTCTTCTTAACCCAAAAATTGATTTCAATAGCCTCATTAAGGAAACAAAAGACCAGGACTTAGGCTTACAGTTAGATCCAGCCTCAGCCCGATCCAGTGACTGTCATAGCCTTGTGCTTATAAGGACCCTGCCATATGCCAGACCCTGCATCCCATCAAGCCAGCCCTCTGCAGCAACCACTGCTTGGAGGATTTAACTGAAGATAATTGAAGATCTCTTTCCCTTTGAAGGAAAGACAGCTTGATATGTACTGTAGCACAAGTTAGTGGTGATGCTGCAGCAACAGATGTGTTCTTGTGGGAGGTGGTGGGTTTGCAGCTCCCAGATCTCTTCTGCAGCGCCCCGTGCAAACATTGAGCCCATGTTAGGATCAGCACTGCCCTGCAAAAGTCCTGGTGAGGCTTGGGAAGCAGGGTACAGTGTGGAGTGAGGCGCTGGAGGTGAGTAAAGAGAAAATGGGAGAGGTGAAGAGGATGAAAACAGTCATGGGATGGGCTCTCACCATGTGGGTAAAGGTAAATGTGCTTATTTTAGGACAACTTAGAGCGCTGAATCCAAGTTTGGCAGATGGCCCAGTTTTATTTCAGGCCAGTCTTTACAGCACACATTCACTCCTCACCAGAGAAGGAGGAGAATTTTCTTCACAACATCTGAGCTGACAGGGCCAGCTGGAAGCAGATAGCGTGGAAAAGCGAAAGCAGACTTTGAACTGGTCTTCAACCAGCTTGGATGATGGCAATAATGTAATTTGTTCCTTCAACTCAGAGGCTTTGCAGAGAGCAGTGTCTCATCAGCATCCCAATTTGTCTTTGTGACCCCAGGACAGAAATCTGTGCTTGCATTTCTTGCACTGACCTCTCAGATTTTTTTTTGTTTTGTTCTGTTGTTTTTAAATGAGGGCATGGGAAGTTCCACATGCTCTAACAGCATTTGCTGTTTATTATCCTCCATCTCATTCAGATTATGGCTTGCAGCTTTTGCTCACTGGGGAAGTTTGCATAATAGTTTCAGTTCATTTGTTAACAGTAATTATTTTTTCCAGTCTCTCTTTTGATGTAAGCTGAATAGCTTGGCCTCTAAGAGATGTAATTAGTGATTCCTGCAGTTTGCTATGGAATGGGGCAATTGCATCATTAAATTCAAGATCAGCTTTAACTTGGTGCTTCAGATGCTCACGTAATGTGTTATGCAACAAGGGAATAAAAGCTACGCAGTCCTGCCCTTTAGAGCTTTTCCCCAGTTATTTCTCCCCACAGCTTCAATGCCGAGAGGAAACCCACATTTCCCATTGCAGATGAAAGGACATCAGCTGCTCAGACAGCTCGGCTGGCATGGAGTTGGCTTGTGTGACACGGGATGAGGCAGTGCAGCTCCCCCGCTTCCCCCACCCTTTTGTCCATGCAGCTGATGGAGTCTGGGTACAACATGCGCAGCAGCAAAGATGAGATGTGATCCTAACACGAGAGAAAGCAAATAAATAGTCCTGACTTATTTGGATGGAATTGTATCTAGAGAAGTCAGGCCGTTCATTCAAGAGGCTTAGAATTTACTGTTTTCTCTCAGCCTGTTTATTGTCTTTTCTGGAAACCCATTTACTGTAATAACAATGCTTGAAGTTTTTTTAGCATTTGCTCTCAGTAGATCTTAAAATTCTTAGTTTTATTTAAGCCTTATCTCACTCCTGTAAAGAAATCATGATGTTATTAATAGAAATACCTATTACTTACCTGATAGGGAAACCGAAGTACAGAAATTGTAATGTTGTTTGTGTATGGCTGTGCGTGAAGTAAATGAAAGACTGAAGAACTGACCTCTAGTATCATGCAGCTTTACCAATTCCCTACTTCCCCATTTCATTTCCGTAAAAAAGTAATTCAGTAAAAAAATCTAATCACATGGAAAAAATCAAATTTTATTTAATAATCTTGAAATCTACTGTTTAAAATATTATTTACTATTTTCATTTTATTCACACCCCTTCTTTGCAGATAACTAGGGCTGATTTTAAAGTAACAGTTTCTGAAGTTTATGCAAAATCTCCTTTAAAATATCCTTGTTTTGGGACTGTCCTTTCCTCAAAGTCATATGGCAAACGTCTGACATGGCAGTGTTGTACCTGCACACAGAAATCCAAACTGCCCTGAAGATTGATGGGACGCTGTGACACAGGAGACAGGAGCACATTTTTAACAAATTGCAGTCCTGTCCAGGACTGTTATGCAGAGCTGCATAACACTCAAAAGAAGTGGCAACTACACCACAACTCATCACTTTTTTTTCTGTCTCCCCTGACCTGAAAGCCAACACATAGCTGGATGGGTATCTCCAGTGCTCCTTATCAAACCATCAGTTGTTCAAACTGTGAAAAGCCCACACAGTCATTCTTTGACTATTCCCTGAAGTGGGGACATACATGTGCTTCCATTCTACAGCCAGAAGACAGTTGTAATAGGACTAATGCCTTGTCCCTCTGACATTCTCAGAAAGCAGAGAGAGAGGTGAATAGAAATGTTCTTTTTTTTTCTTATGTAGCCTTTTCTCACTTATTTTTTTGTAGTGTATCTCTTGCCTACATACATATTGTGAGAGGCACACAATTGTCTCTTCCCGCTCCCCCTTTCATGTGTTTTCCAACAGTTTTTTCTCCCTGCTCTCTCCACTCTTCCATTCCAATTCTTCATTTTAACATTCCTGGGAGAATATCCTAGATATCCCAATGGATCCTGGGACAGATTTAAAATCCATTTTAACCAAGGGAAATATCTCTATTTCTGCTGTGGATAGAAATAGCATATCCAGAACTGGAGGCTGGCATATCCAGTGTCTTCTTCCACAGCACAGATCACACATTGGAATTTGTCAGCTCTGTCCCATATGCTGATTTTTAACTTTGCAGAGATACAGTTTATTCGTAGGCCTTGTGCATGTTTCTTAATTTCTGAATTAGCCAGAGCTCTTTTAATTTTAACATCCAGACTGTCTCGTAAACATGTCTTATTACGGCAGTACCAGTATTCCCTTGAAGATAATATCCATTTCAATTTCTGCTTTTTTGGACAAGATGCATCTTGCCTAAAACCTAAAACCCAGAATCAATTTTTAAAAATGTCCTTTTACACTCAATTGATTTGTCTGTTGTATCTAATGTATGAGGCATTTAGTTCCTTATTCTTGCTGTGGCCAGTAGACAAGAGGAATTCCTCTAAATCTTGTTACCACAGGGATCAAGCCCAACTTCTTAGGATGATTTATGGAATATGCATGGCTGTACTCAAGTGGCTCTATTTCTCTTCCCCACAGCTGCCTGTCCCACTGATGGATGCACATTCTTGGGGTCTGTGATGTGAGAAGGACTGTGTAGTGTATCTCTTCCCAGCTTTGTTTTTGCCAAAAAGAAAAAAAACGACAGGTGAAAATCTCTGATTAGGTTGGGTGCAGAGACTGTTCTAGTGACACATGTGAAGAGCAGCTCCACTTGCATTCCCAGGAAGATCAGCTACCAATAGACGATAATTAGTTCATTAGCAGCCCCATTAGTGTCTGACAGCATGTGATTAAGCTGCAGAGAGCACCATGTAGTCAGCCAGCTAGGAGGGCTCCACTCAAGCCACTCTGAAGAAGTCTGCCAACAGCAGACCCTTGGGAGATACCACTCTGAGGTGTCAGCACAAGTCACGATGACTTCTGCAGGCACGAAAGGGATTGGCGATCCCCCCAGATCTGAGGGGAAGTGAGAGGTTGATTGGCTCGTTCTCCCCTTTCTCAATCTCTTCTTTCACCACATCCCTCAAAATCACAAACTTTTAATTGATTCCCAACATGAGGCAGTTCCGTGGAGAGCACTGTTCATCTCTGAATGATAAAGGCCATAGTCTTTCATTCTCTCCTCTCCTTAAACTAAGGCTTAATGACTGGCAGCTCTGAGCAGAACAGAAAGGCACAATGCAGACAGATGTTGAGGAAAGCAGGGCCCATAAGCTGACCCCAGAAGAGTGTCACAGACAACGTGAGTGTGACTGCCCTGTTGTTTGGGTGGTAGCTTTGGTCCTGCAGCTGTTGCGAGCTGTCATACTACCCTAGGATCAGGAGGTCACCCGGAACAGGTTTCTGTGTCCTTGTAAAGGCTTCTGTAAAATAACTGCATGGGGAGTTTTTTGAAAGCACAGCTGTGGGGATTATTCATCCATTCACTGCTAAGGCAGCATTTTCTTACACCTGTATCTTCTATTGTCTTAGCATAATTTTGTTACTATAAGAAATCACTACCCAGTACTATTTCTTTTATTTTTTGTTCTCTTTTATGTGCTAAACTGTGGAAAAACCATGTCTTCTTATCTATGATACAGATTCTGTGCTTTAGCTGTAAGTCCTTAGAGGTGGTATCTTTGACCACCAGAATAGAAAATGGTATGAACTTCATTCTGTTTCCCAGAGAGGGGAAGGTGTGTGATTGTTTGCCTTACAGTTCCTCTGTTTCCTAGGACCTGCAAGGCTCCTCTCATTGCATGGCAGGTGGGTAAGGACGTAACTTCTGCGTGTGCAGGTGTTTCTGCCTTGAACGGCTGCTCGGTACCCAGGGCTCGACAGTGAAGGTGTGCAGAGGTTCAGATGACACCAGCAGCTGCCTGGCCCAAGCCCACTTGCACAGGCACTTCCACCAGCCATGCTCTGCCCTGTCTGGTCGAGTAATGCCTCACAAAGCCACCCGGAAAAAGAGCTGAAGAAATTCCAGAGCCCCTGTTCTGGTTGTTACAATTTCCCACTCTTCTCAAAGGCAGGGGGTAGAACCTTCCAAGTCAACACACACACAGGCCCGAGTCCAAAGGGTAGCATGCCAAAATCCAGAGCAGTGGTGTCCCTTTAGGACAATTGAGCTGCTACAAACACCTCCTCCACAATCGCTAAAGATTGTATTGTGTAAGTTATTTTACACTCACCTAGGGAAATATCTTCTCCTTTCATTGCCTATTGCAATGACTTTGCAGTTTGTGAGAGGCCTCGGCTTTACTGATTTGAATGATTTGTTGCAGTATCCACACATCTTTATTTTTAATGAAGTGGCCTAGGAAAGTTCTGGTAGCTATGTTACAGCCATTTTTCCCCCCGTGTGGCTTAGGCACTATTTTTCCTGTAGTTACCTCTCTTTTATGAGAAGCATAAATCATCAGTTGTATAGCACTGTACTGGGGATACAACCTTTAAAAATGTGAGAAAGAAGCCAATTACTGTAGAAATAATTTTGGATAGCCAAAGAAAGCTGCCTTCATATGCCAAGCTTAGCTGTCTTGACAAGTCATTAATATTATGTTGGCAAACCCCTTCTTTTTCCTTTTAATCTGTATTTTTAAGTCAGAGGCTACGCTGATTTTACAGAAGACTAATACTGAACTAATCCAACCCGTGTAAAATCAGGGCACAAAGTTACACAGAAAAAACAATGAAAAGGAGAAGAAACATGAAAAAGCATATTGTGGCAGGGACTGAGTTCCTATCGCTGTAAGTAAGTCTGCCTGACACTTCCCAGATAAGACTGCTTTCTGTTGACTGTAATTATATAACTCTTTAGCTGTTTAGGATGAAACATGCCTTGCTGGGTGACTGCCACAAATAGATTTATTTCTTTTTTTTTTTTTTTAAGCCAGCCAAATACTCAATAACAGAAAAGAAATCCCAGGGAAGCTTTCTCTGATGTTCACCATCTGGAACAGTAAATTCCAGAATGGCATCTTACAAACCAGGGCCATCCAGAAAAGCCTTTTTAATGGATTATGATATATGTTGCTATTGACATAAGCAAATAAAAAAACCCTGCCTGCTTCTTTTACCCAGGTAGCAATTCTCCGTCCTTGGAAACCTCAGTCTTATTCAGTGACCTATCCATTTCGAGAGCCCAGTGTTTCTGTGATGGGATGTGACAACTTCTCAGTTTTGCATGGCAGTGCAGTACCTCAGATCTATTTTCCTGAGGACAGCAAAGGTGAACAGCTTTGCTGGTAATGAAGAGGAGAGACTAAACCTCTATAGGTATTTTGATCCTTGCAGGAGGCAGCCGTAGTCAATGTTGGGAGCTGCAAATGCAGTGGCACATCTTTTGGTGAGGAGGCAGCCAGTCTTTGCATGTTAACTTCACAAGGCGACTGTTCCTTTGTGCTTTGAGACCAGTGCTCCAAAAGTGCCTCATGACTCCACCTGTCAATGGCTCGGATCCCATCTCTCCTGTGTAAAAGGATGAGTTGTGTAAAAACTGTCACTCCACCCTGAGCCTCTCCGTCCCTTTCCTCAGCCCTCAACCCTGTGTGTGTTTAAGTTCATTGAGGCTCGTGCTCGTCCTTCAGTTTAGTCATGTCCACTCTGGGTTTGTTGTGAAGGATGGATGACTCCTGCTTCTGTAAATGCTGCCCACATCCTTCAGCTTCAGCTCCCTCTGCAGAAAGGAAATAAAAATACCTTCCCCTGGGGTCTGTGATCAGTGACCTACTTTGGCTGGGTAACTTCAGCTCTGCAACTTATGACACTCAGACCTCATTTCCAGTGAACAGAGAGCACCTGATGGACCAGTCTGATGCACACGACCCAGAGAAGAGCCACAACAGTTTTAGGGATTGGTCCTCACTTCTCTGAAGTGTTTATGGGTGTCATGGTTTAACCCCAGTCAGCCACCAAGCCCCATGCAGTCAGTCAGTCAGTCAGTCAGTCACTCACTCACTCACTCACTCACTCACTCCTCCACCAGTGGGACTGAGGAGAGAACAGGAAGGGTAAAAGCTAAAAAACTCGTGAGTTGAGATGAAGACAGTTTAATAGGAAAAGCAAAAGCCATGCATGCAAGCAAAGCAAAACAAGGAATTAATTCACTGCTTCCCATGGGCAGGCAGGTGTTCAGCCATCTCCTGGATCCTCCTTCTCATTCTTCTCCCACTTTATATACTGAGCATGATGTCATATGGTCTGGAATATCCCTTTGGTCAGTTGGGGTCACCTGTCCTGCCTGTGTGTCCTCCCAACCTCCCATGCACCCACAGCCTCCTTGACAGCACAGCAATATAAAGAGCCGAAAAGGCCTTGGCTCTGTGTAAGCCCTGCTCTGCAACAACAAAAACATCTCTGTGTTATCAACCCTGTGTTCTGCACAAATCCAAAACACAGCCTTGTACTAGCTGCTGTGAAGAAAATTAACTCTACCCCAGACAAAACCAGCACAATGAATTATATAAGTGGATAAAGGGCACATTGCCTTTGGACAAGACACTCACATCTCGATTTTATTAACAATGGAGGAAAACAGTCATGACACAAACTAACTCACTAAAGCCCCACTTTTTCTAAGCATGACTTCTGAAGCTGAAGAGGTGCTGAGCTTTTCTGCCTTTCTTTTGGCATTCTCTAGGCATTCTTCTGCAACAATTGGAAGTCAAAAAACCTCAGGTTTGTCCTTGTATGAGGTAGAAAATATTTCCTTTTTGAGTTCCGATATCCTGGTCAAAGTCGCATTTTTAATACAACTTGCAGCAGGTCATTGGTTGTATACATACCATTGCCAGTTCTACCCAATCAGCTAAACAAAGCTGGAAAATCAGTCAGTTGTAGCTGGATTCAGAATGCTGGTTGATAAATGCACCCCAAGCTGAAATTTTTGTTTGCAATAGGATTGGTAAGAGTTGTCAGATTTTGAACAATTTTTGTAGTTCTTGCCTTCAAATCTTGATTTCATACTTAACTTTGGGAAATAAAATATTTGAAATAGATGACTTAAAACTATGAATCTGTTACTTTGATTGTCTGAATTTACCTGTCACATACTTTTGCTTTTTGCCAGATTTTTTTATTATTATTATTGAGCACTTGCAAACCTCATCAATTTCCAAGCTTCAGGTAGCATTGTTACCAGAAAAAGTTATGGCTTCCTACCACTTTGGGTGAACAAAATTGAACTGGATGTTGTTTTCATAAGAGGGTAGTTGATGAAATTTCCACACTGCAGAACTTCAGAGAGATTGTTCACTGTGATTCATTAGCAAAGGGAAAGATTAACATTTCCATCTGACATGACATACCCCACCATTCAAAGTCTCATTTCATGAACTTTCACTGCACCCTTTCAAAACACAGTGTACCAGACAGTTTTAGAAAGTAAAGCCAATGCCTTTACACAGACAGTTCCTCTTGTTGGATTAAAGACATGCATGCCTAATGCTGTGACTAACACTTCCCACCTTATGTCCTGAAATGCAGCATCCTGTTCAGATCATCTTTTGCTTCCTTTTTCTTCTCCATGTAGTTATATAAACAGCTTTTGGCCTGTCTCTTATGGCAGTTTTGGTTCATTGCATTCAGAGCATGCCTGTGGCAACAACTACATGTAGCTCAGATTTCCTTCTGTTGCCATCTGCTTTCTACACCTGATACAAAGCCTGGCCTGTTCGCAAAATCATCATTGTGCGTGCTCTATTCTTCCTCCACAAGAAGCTGTTATTGTTCCTCAGAATTGCTAATCTCAGTCACATCCATCAAAGTCTTGGGGGTGCTGGTGGATGAGAGGCTGGACACGGCCCAGCAACGTGTGCTTGCATCCCAGAAAAGCCAGTTGTATCCTGGGCTGCATCCAAAGCGGCGTGGCCAGCAGGGCGAGGGAGGCGATTCTGCTCCTCGGCTCCGTTCTTATGAGAACTCACTGGAGTGCTGCATCCAGCTCTGGGATCCTCAGCACAGCAAGGATGTGGGCCTGTTGGAGTGGGTCCAGAGGAGGGCAACAAAAACAATCCTAGGGCTGGAGCACCTCTGCTGTGGAGAAGGGCTGAGGTTGTTCAGCCTGGAGAAGAGAAGGCTCTGGGGATACCATATAGCAACCTGACAGTCCCTAGAGATGGCCTACAAGAGAGCTGGACAGGGACTTTTTAGCAGGGCCTGTTGTGATAGGACAACGGGAAATGGTTTTAAATTAAAAGAGGGTCAGCTTAAATTAGATTTAAAGAAGACTTTTTACAGTGAGGGTGGTAAAACCCTGGAACAGGTTCCCCAGAGAGCTGGTAGATTCCCCATATCTGGAAACATTTAAGGTCAGATTGTATGTGGCTCTGAGCAACACGATCCAGTTGAAGATGTCCCTGCTCATTGCAGGGGGGTTGGACTAGATGACCTTTAAAGGTCCCTTCCAACCCAAACTGCTCTATGATTCTCTGTGACTTGTTTATTTAATGTCCTTCAGTTTATTTATAGCTCATTTGAAATCATCCGCAGCTCCTCCCTCATGCAGCAGAGTATTTGACTATGGAAGCTGGTTCACAAAATTGCCCTGAGCAGGATGGCTCACAGAGGTGCTTATGTCAAGTCCACGTCCAGATATCTGGGCAACAGAAGATCTAAACGAGACTCCTCCTTGCCTAGATTTTTTTCTTGGGTGGTTCTGCACTAGACATGAAATTTATGCACTTAAAAATATCATTGTCTCTTTGGAGGCTGCTTTAATTGCATACTGAAAGTGTGTGAGCTGGAGATTGTGTTTACTTGTCTCCATTCTCAGCATAAAGATGCTTTTGATCAACAGTTTCTGTATAACCTTTTTACTTAATTACAGGAGGGTGCTTATATTGAGGCAGAATGAAGACAACTCTAACTTGACATCATGTCTCTGATACTGGCCAATACCAGCTACTTTGAAGAAGAAATTGAGAAAAAGGGCAAATATGAAACCATCTTTCTTCTATTTATTGATGCCTCAGCATCAAGAGCTGCAGGTTTTTGGACTGGGAGTTTTTTTCACCTCCGAGATTTAACTGGGCTTATGTTAAATAGCCCATGTCCTACTTCCACATTAATGAATATATCTAGCAGGGGTTTTTTAACCCATTCTTCCTTTTGTCTCCCTAACACGTTTGGCAAAGAGTTACATGGTTTATCTACCCACAGTGCAAAGAAGCACTTACATTTTTATTATTTGTATTTGCTACTGGCTATTTTGGTTTTGTGCACTTTAATTCTTTCTTTATAAGAAGCAGTGAGGATCTGTTGTCCTTTTCCAAATCATTATCATTTCATAAACCTTGACCATATTTTCCCTCAGTCATCTCTTTTCCAAGTTAAAATGCTCTGAGCTATTTCCATAGCTTTGAACAGACTTTCCTTTGTCCACATCTTTTATGGAAAAAAAAAAATTCTCAGAAAAAGCATGGGCATACTGTACTAATCCAGTTAATGATGGTTTCTATTTGTGATTCCCATTCTTTTTTTCCCCCCAATGTCAGGAGCTAAATTAGAGCCCATTCACTTTTATGTATACTTAGAAGTGTTTTTCCTGGAATGTGGTACAATGGTCTTAACCTTATGTTTCACCTGCTATTTTATCTCACAGCTATTCAACATCGCGAAATCCCTCAGACACTTTTCGCAGTCAGCTTTGGAACTGCTTTTAGGAAACCATTTTTAATCATCACAAAAGGTTTTTTCACCTGCACATGCACCTTCCTTGCCTGTCTGTAACTGCTTCCCAAGTCTGAGCACATACTCTCTGGATTTTTAGTGGTAATTTCCCTTCTTTATGAAAAGTGACCGTTTGTTCGTATTTTCTTTTCCCTATGTCATTAGCAGATTTTAAATGCAAGAATGACTTCTCTTCCATGCCATGATGAGTGTATTTGTCTAAGAGCTTTCCGTGAAAGCTTACTGAAAGCACAGAAAGGAGCGGCAGAGCAGCGGCAGCCTCTGAAAACTGGGGATTCAGATTACAGAAGCAAAGCATCTGGGTCAGCTGGAAGGAGCTAGAGCTGCTGAAGGTCACGACAAAACAGCTGCAGAAATATTAAGGAAACCTAAAATGAGGTCTGTCTGAGAGAAAATCAGTTGGAGAGGCTAAATCATCAGCCCATATCAGGTCTTGCTCAGAAAGCTAATTCAGATTAAGCCATGCAATGTGAATGCAAAGAATTATATTAAAGTCATGTCACAGAAAAAGGATTAGATTACTTGAGGGAGATGCTGTATGTCTCATTCCTATTTGACTGTCATTTTAAATCCAGATCAGGGCTGTGCTCCTTAAGATGTATTAGCATCCCATGGCCCATCTGAGCACAGCATGAACCTCTATTTGCAAGCAGTCATTCAAACAGTAGAACACAGAATTTCCTCTGGGTGGCTGCTCCATGCCTGGGCCAGTTCTCATGACCAAGCCTGCTAGTGTGTACCGATGGCATTTTGTCCTAAAATATCATATTAGAAACTGTTCCTCTCGGGGTGGCAATTAATTCAGAGGAGGAATAGCTCTTAGTCTGTCCCACAATAAATTTTGAGGAGACAGAGCACGGAACTGGTTTTGCTTCAGTCTGTTAGTGATGAAAGGTGCCAGCAGAGAAGCCAAAGACTGACTGGGAAAACATCATTCACAGTCCACCAGCAAACCCCTTTCCAGTGGGCTTGCACTAATAGTGAAGACACACTATTTTGCTTGGTGAGATCTTTCACTCAGCCTACTCTATCTTCTCTTTATGCCACTGCTTACCTCTGATCCAGCAGATTTATACGTTACATCATTTTGAGAGAGAGGTTGAAAATTTGTTTTGAAAAATATTAGGAGTTGCTTCTTTATTCCCCAGCCTTGTCTTTTTGTATGTGCTGCATGCCCAATCCATCTTTGTGAGGGTACACAGAGCTTGCTGCCACCAAGTTGTCCTTCTCAGTTATAGAATTGTAGTATTTTATCAAATGTATTTTTATCCTCCAAACTTACATTTCCAACTGCTCCTTCTGCAGTGTTAATACATATTTTTAAAAAGGCGAGGAAACAAAAATACTACATGATCTATTTGAAGCAAAGCAATGGCTGACTAGGAACTTCAGTTCATTAAAAAAGATACATGTTTTAGGTGACTGAGAGAGGGTTTTAACCACATATCAGAAAATTCCTTCTGTATGCGTAGTTATGTGACTGACAGAATTACAAGGAAAAAGAGATTGCATTTCTTTGTAGAGTCTTCTCGTGTTTCATCACAGAAATGCATCTGGTTCACCACTAAAGGAAGGTTTTTGCTGC
This sequence comes from Mohoua ochrocephala, assembly GCA_013398855.1. Lineage (NCBI taxonomy): Eukaryota > Metazoa > Chordata > Aves > Passeriformes > Acanthizidae > Mohoua > Mohoua ochrocephala. Next base: position 24,436 of record VZTA01028620.1, read on the forward strand.
ATGAAAAGGCAGAGTTAGTTATGATGCGTTGCTATGCTGTGCTAGTGGTGGCTTTTGTTATGCCGTGCACAGAGCCAAAAAATCTCTCAGTTTGGATGACTTTAATTAAAATTTCAGATAACAAAGACAGAAAAAAATTCTGTGTCAGAGAGAGTACAGTGCGTGTCTGTGTGTCTTCTGCTCAGACTATGGTAAACTCCCAGAGGGTTATTGGCTTGAAAAGTTAGACACTGGAAAGGTTATTTGTATTTCCAATGCAAAACCTTTGTCTGGAACATCTTTCTCCAGCTTTCCAGTTTAGTAAACAGACCTCCATAAACCTTCTCGCCACCTTCTCTGCTTTTATCCCAACACATTTGCTGATCAGTTTTCACTGGGAATTTGATGGCTGGAGTTGAAGACACCCATTCCGGGAATACCCTTTCATTCCCACCCACCACCCATTCATTCACAATTTCCAGGCAAAATCTTTGTGTTTCGGTGAGTGTGGGAGGGCGTGAATTAGTGGAGAAGGCAGAAGGTGAGCAAGTCAAACTAGCAGAGGGAAAAAGGATGCTTGAAATAGTGACTATTTAAAGGGGGGAAAATAAATGTTGAGTTTAAGTGTTTGTTTGAAGAAAGGGGCAGAGAAAAGCAAAAATGCTTGAACTAAGAGAGAAAAGGTGGAACAGAAAGCCAATGATCAGACAAAAGGAAAGAATAAAACTGCAGAGGAAAAGTAATAGAAGGGACGAAAGCCTAGAAGAATGGTATTAAAAACCCTCAGTATTTTCATGATGAGAAAGCAATTTGGTTTTATGCCCATGCCATAGTGAATGAAGTTGGCTGTGGTGCCAATTAGTTTCTGAGAGCTTACAACTTGTCCTCATTTTTCACTGCACTTTTCCTCTCGTCTCAGCTGCAGTTTCATTTCAGGAGCACAGCTGTAAGACTCTTTTCTCTTGCTGGAGTTCTGGGAGCCATGGCCTTCCATGCCACCAGCATCTGACTGGACATGCATGGAAAGCCACAGCGGCTGTCCAAGGCAGGACAGGCAGCAGCTGCCTTTAGACAGAGCTTCTGCAGCACCCACACGTTCCTCAGAGGAGTAACCTGACTCGCCAGGGTCCAGCTGCACATTTGCAACTGCTCACACATCCTCAAAATGGCATTGTTGCTGTCTGGGGCTTCAGAAAACATTAATTTGGGGGAATGTTTGTCGTTGCTGTCCAGCCCTTTAAAAGGTGGGAATGTACAGTTTTTCAGATGAGTTGGTGTGATTTCTGTAGCATTTTAAAATTGTGAGGAAGGCATCATTTTTCCTTGAAAGTTGTGGGCATTTTAAGATTAATTTCAGTTGAACTCCATTTAGACACCTGAGTGTTGTTCCCAGAGACCACTCAGAGAAAAGTCTTCCTAAGGCCAAAGGACAACAGAGGGACAACAGGAACAGCGGGTTTGAAATTTTTTTTTTTTTGGGCATAAGGAAAAAAAATAAAATTTTAACCAAAGAAAGGAGAAACCTGAGAAACCTTTCACATTTCCAGCTGAAGAAAGCATGAGAACCCATTTCCAGAGCTCCCTGAAAGAAGTGGTGAGCTTCACTTTCACTCTGCACATTCCACAGTGGTGTCTCTCAGCTCTCCCTTTAATATGAAAGCAAGGTACCCTATGACAATTTCTTTAGCATCAAAAAACTCCCTAATCCCTCATACCCTGTCAAAAATCTGCAGTGGGACAATAGCACAAGAAAGTATAATTAAAAAAAAAAAAAAAGGATAAAAGTGTAGTAGTTTCCTTGTGCATGAATACTTATGAATGCTTCAGTAAGAAACTCTCTGGAGAGTATTTTCATTAACAAGAAGAAAAGTAATAATAATAATGATAGCAAAAAAGAAGAAATACATTTTGCATTTATACAAAGGAATAATTTATCTAGAAATTTGCTTCCAAAGGTGATATTCTTCGAGGGACATGCACTTAACCATGTCACATATATATCTAATGAAATCTAGGCAACCATGCTCCAGTTTCAGGTATCTGATATTTTTTAATAAACTGCACAAGAATAAAATCCATCTGTCAATAGCATGAAGATCTTTCAGGGGCAGGTTTTATTAATGTTTATTCCTGCCAATGAGCCCTTAGTCACACGAGGAATCCCAGTTAAATGAACAAGAGAATAGCGTGAAACTTCTGCACCTCTATAGATAATTACACGTAACTTTGGGAAGAAATCTTAGCAATGTAGTCTTTGTTCCTTCTCTAACTGAAGGGGGTGGCTGAGCAAAACATTCATAAGTCACATATACAGATTTGTACACAGTGCCTGAAATTAAGGTTTTAAAGTCACTTGCTATTTGTTTTGATCCAGTTTTGGGATGTACATGGTAAACATGAATGTTAATTAAGTCCTCGTGTTGACTCCAGCTACTAACAGAGTATGCATTCTGCTTATCAATAATGAAATGCTTTCCCCTGCATTAGTGGGAAACTGCCATGTAGTATCAGATTTGCACGGTATAATCCCGAGTCTACATTTTTCCTCTGGCTTTGAGCCCCTTAGACTTCTCTTAATGATTCAAATGGTCAATATAAGTTTTAGATTGTGTCCCTTAATTTAATTTTTTTAAATATTATTGTTGTTATTATTACCAGATATGCTTCCTTCTTCAATGAGTTCCCCCACTGACAAAAAGAATGAATGTGTCAGGTTTAAGAGAAAATTTCTAAGTCCGTGCTTACAGAATTATTCACATCTCTCTTCACTCCCTCTCATCCTTTCTTTTCTCAGATACGGGGAAGGTAAATGACTAATCATGAAGTTGATTGTTAAAAACAACAATAACATCAAAATCTTTTGATTGATTTTATTGTGCAGTAAATTCTTACACGCTTATGTTTTTTTCAGTGTAAGTCGCATTCTGTTCAAAACTATCTGCCAATTTCTTTCTAGATTGTACCTGTGAGGTATTACACTGGGGATTTATTTTGATTCTGGAGTTTAGATACCTGCCTTTTCCTTCATTGATTCGCCCCTCTCATTTCGGGTACACTTATCTCGGCAGAATCATTGACTTCAGCTAAGAAACCGCAACAAGCATATGCAAAGCTACACACCCACACAGCGATTTCTGCCTGGCACACTACACCAATGACAAATGCTCTTTTGCCTGTTCATGCCAATCACCTGTGTTCTTCTCGCCAGTTTGAAGGCTATCATCATTTTCCCTTTAATCAGGTAACTAACTTCAACAACCTCTCCACTGCTGCAACAACAATTTAAACAGGAATGCTCACCCGTCGGTGCTCAGACTCGCTTTGCGTGAGCCAGTGCTCAGCCGGAGGTGTGAGTGGGTATGCAAGTCTCAAAGAGGATTTTTCTGGTAGCATTTCTCCTCTGTGAGTCAGATTCTACACGGACTATGAGACATAGATTGAAAACCCCTCCTCTAACTTGGTTCTGTATATCTTCTGTACTTTTCCAGCCTCCAGTTGTAGGCAAGCATCATTAGTGTCTACAGAGGATGTCATGGCTCCAAATGATGTGAGATAAAGTAGTTAGGAAGAGCATTTGAAAATCAGTTTACTGTCTCTAAAGAGAGTATTCAAATGTTGTGACATCCACTCATCAGCACCTACAAAGGAACTGCAAATGAATATTAGATTCATTTATTTATCTTGAAAACTAGGTCAAAATTTGCCCCAAATAACAGTCCCTTAACTATGATTGCATGCTTTCTTTTGAAACATCCCTGGCAAGTAATAGGAAACCCGACAAAAACAATGATTTTGCCTTCTCGTGTGCCTAGCCCATCACCTATTTTCAAGCCTGGGGACTGCTCACCATCAGAATTTTGTTGCTCAAAGCCATCTTGATTTTGCATTTGAAAAACATTTGCAGATGGAGAGAAGAAGCCTGTTTCCTGCAGTGAACACTCTTCTCTCTGTACTACTTTCTTGTTTTCTTCATGGTGATTTTTCCTTTTTTGGGGGGACAGACAGCATTTAGCTGAGTATTACCATAATGTTTTCTAAAAGCACTTTCCATGATTGAAGAGACCACTGCTGGATTCCTCACAAGCCTGCTTGGTAGCCTTGCAACAAGCTGGAAAAAAAAAAAAAAGTAAGATAATGAGAGAAATCTGCAAACTGAAATAATTCCCCACATTAATAAATATTTCAAATCATCCCAGTAATGCTGCAATTTTCTAAGAATACCCAGAACCTTTCATTAATGACCTCTGCTAATGCCTTTTACTGGCTGGAGTCGTTCCTCTCAGTCACACTAATAGCAGCCTGACAGACAGGCCAATAATGGCATCCTGGGGGCTGCAGCCACTGCAGCTGAGCCAGGGCCTTGCCTGGGGAGAGCGGGCTGGAGGCAGCCGAGCCATTCCCCTTGTGATGGCCCAGGGGGGGCTCTCAGCAAAGGATGCCTCTGCCAGGGCTGGTCAGTGAAGGAGTGGTGCCCACAGGAGAATAAGTGTGATCCAAAGAAGGGGAAAGGTGGGGCAGCCCATCAGCTGCTCTGAATTATGTGGGGGACTGAGCACACCCATGGCCCCTTCAGCAGCAGGGAAACAGTGGGTGAAGGTTGTGAAAGCCCCTTTCTCCCCGCCTTAGTTGCTGCACTCAGGAATATTGTCCAACATTTATAGCTAGCATTTACCTTTGGTATTAATGTTTCTGCAGCAACATCTCCTAAGAATACAAGGGACTAGGAACAAAAGTTAGCTATGTGAGAAGGTAAAAAAACCATCCAGATTTTAGTAATCATGACTCAGTCATCATTTTGGTCCCTATATGCAGACAAATATTCTGAATATTTTTCATGGATTATTTCTCGTGCATTTTTCTGGTATCTGTTGAAAATATAGGTATGCTCCTGTCCCCGTAGAGGCCACTGAGGGGTGGAAACTGTCATCATCCAACTGGGGAGGAAAAGGCTGCTGCTCTGTTTGATGCTCTGGGACACATTCATGCGAAGGAGATGGGAAAGGAAAGGCTGAGAGCTACAACAGCACCCTGAAAAGGCCCCTGCTCATCCCCAAGGCTGGCTGAGAGCCTGTTGTCAAGGCCTCTTACTCTGTAGGAGCTTGCTCTGTCAGTGGCACAGAACTCGCTGCAGCACCCATCCTTCCCCGTGCCCCTGTGAACGCAATTAACTGGTGCCATTTTTGGAAGTGCCTTGCCCAGTTTTCAACAGCAAACTTCCAGGGAAGACTTTGCGACCACCACTGACATTGGGACTGACAGCTCCACCCACAAACACCCATACTGCCAGCCATTCCCGAGCTACTGTTTCCCCAAGGAAGCAGGCTCTGGGTTAGGTTATGCGCTATGGCCATTACAGGAGGGGGGTCGTTCCTGGGATCAGCGCTTGAGCTGAACCTGAGCACAAATCGTATTAGGTCAGCAGACTGATGGGGAGCAACAGTGATCTCTGAATCCTTGTTTGAAGCAAAAATGCCTAAGCTCCTTCTGTGTGCCAGAGACAAACATGACACCGTTCCTAACATTTTCCAGCACTATCTGTCATGCAGAAATTATTGGCAAACAACTCCAAGTTACGCAATACAAATCCACCTGGTGAGCACCTCACGCTGTAACGCCTTTCATCCATTCACAGCATCAGTGTCTTTTCAGACAGATACCAAACAGTTGATGCAGGGGTGGTTTTTTTCAGAGGCTTCTGGTGTGAACATCTCTTCTTGGTTCCTCAAATGAAAAAACATAGCTCTGTAGTTCAGCATGATCAGTTTTCTTACAGTCCTCAAAACAGCTTAGAAGCAAAGAAATTATAAGACCTAATGAACGGAGTTTGTCCTCCACGTTCTCCTTAAACATGCACAGGTAAGGGAGGAGCTGAAGGAGCAAAGTAATGAAATAGAACAGGTACTCTTGACAGACACGTCAACTATGCCTGACATCAAACTGAGGTGAAATCAGCTTTGCCTCTGTATTGCATCTTGAAGGGAGGAAGAGATTTCTAATCTTAAAATGACTGAAGGACATCTTCCTTGCTTACTCTACACTGAATGACTTGGGCACTTTAACAAGTACAGACGGGGCAGTGGCCAGCTAAAGTGATTGGTAAGGATCATTAAAGGTGAGCAGTCAGAGGTGCAGAGCTCACTCTCCTGGCTAGCATGTGATTCAAAACAAAGGGCCACATCTGCAGACGATAAAACTCATTTCATTGTAACCCAAGGACAACACTGGTCTCTTTGCTTACAGGACATGGCCAGCTCTCTTTCCCACACGTTCTTGAGTGATGCACTGGAGACTATCACAGACTACAACTTCCATTGCAGCTTTGACGTGACACTTTATAGTATGCCACGTGTACCTTTCAAAGAGATGAACAAAAAAGTCAACACAGGCAAAGTTCTGGTTAGCGAGTTTCAAATGTTCCACTTTTGGATATATTATCTAGAAAAATACTACCTGTAAAGCCCACTGAAGGGCTAAATTAAAGGATTTTTCTTCTTGATTTTGACTCTTGATCCTAATGAATTGTTTTTCTTAAAACAATTGTCTTACCACCCTTGATGAAGATTATGTTACCTTGCAGCAGCCACTGTCTGTAGTTTTTATAAAACATTGAGCTATAGCAGTCCCTCCGCTGGGGAACTCTAAATGTTTAATAAATGCACACAAACTAACCTCAGCACTCACCCAAGGAACAGAAGAATCGTTTTGTGTTTCTGGATCCTGAATGTGCCAGAGCCAGTGGAAGGAGCAGCTCTGGTTGTGATTCCTGACTGCCTCCCTTCCCTCTGGAGGATGGGTTCCTTCCTGTTTGTCTTCCTGCATGCTGCTGTGATCCCAGGGACATTTTTCATCAAAAGAGGGATCACCTTCATGTCTAGCATTTCACAGAGCTGAGTGCCTGATCAGTCCAAATTTGGATCAACCTAAAATCATTAAAAAACAGCTTTTTTTTCAATTGGAATGTTTCCACTGAAAACCACTGCCATTTTCTAAAAACTGATGTAATTCACCTCCAAGTGGGATTAATGCTTTAGTACTTAAGACAGATATTTGGACTCAACCAACTATAAAAAGGCAAGTTCTTTTCTGACCACTGCTGAGTAATTAATGCATCTAATTTCTAAATTGATTTCTCTTAAATTACATACAGCTGAAGAAGTCAGAGAGCCAAAGAAGTAATATTCGAGTTTAAAATCAAAAAGTCAAATTGGGATGAGACTGAGAAATCAGATTTCAACACCTCTCCCCCCATCAAATCTGTTGATCCAAATTGTGCTTGCTTGAATTAAGTAAGAAAAATAAATTTGCAACATATAATGGAGTTCCTTAGAAAGTTTTTTTATCGGTGAAAATATATGTATTTAGGTAAGGGACTACGTGGAAGTTAACTCTCCTAAAGAGTTCTCAGGCCAAATTTTCTCATTGTTGAAGATGATAAAACCATTTTGCATCAAAGGGTCATGGTGGATGACGCCTGTGATGCATAATCATCAGCTTTGAATGAAGCTTTGGACCATCAAGGTAATTTTCAGTAAGCTGGTTTCTCAAGGAATAATGCTGATTCATTCAAGATAAAACTCTTTGTAGGAAAGCGTCCGTTCTGACATTTATTTTTACCCTTACAAATTTTCAAAAGTGATAAAAAAGTTTCAATGAAACTATTTTTCTAATTACAGCATATTTCTATTATGTTTACATAATTTCCCCATGTTGAAACACTGTCCATGGTTTGAGTAATATAATTATGAAAATCGAGTGGAAATATTTCAAAGGTTTTGAAACAAAAAATTGACACAAACTAAACTTCTTTCTTAAATTTCTTTCTTAGAAAGCCAAAAGAAGTAAATAAGCAACCCCCAAAGCCCACCAAATCCCAGGATTTCACCTCTTGGTCTATAGATAAATTAAGTTATTTTATTTGCTTGTTTTTTCCTAAAAAATCTGGGTCAATAGATCTACATTTAGCACATAAGTTAGTTTCAAAACACTGGGTAATATTTGTACCGTTTCTTTTTTTTTCCAAAAGACTCTGATTAAGTTGTGAAAGAAACCAATGTCTTAAAGTTCAGCACCACGAGGAAATTACAGATGGTGCATCAAGCCCATGAGAGCCTCCCTAACAGAAGGGAATGGGCCTGCAGTTATGAAAACACAATAAAGGTCTGAAAATTCCAGTGTGAATTCCATAGTCTGTTCTCAGCCCTCCAGCAAAAATTAGCACCAGGGAAATTTCTGCAGCTGAAAGCCTCAAGACCAATCTCAAGTTCTACTGTTAAATGTTAACATCTGTGCTTATATTGTATCATAACTCCATTAGATCTCTCGCTGAATAAATAGGATCCATCAATAACAACTTATTTTTTATGTTGACCTGCAGCCTCATCTGGGTAATTAGGGGAGAGTTTGTGTCACTCAACCGTCTTCTGTTCCCAGGGAGCATCAGGTCACTTCCATCCCCTCGTGCACATTGGCACATTAAATCCCCCGTGAACTAGTTATCATAATTTGCATCTATCTTCTAGAAGCAAAAGGTGGCCTGGGGCGTGTTCTTCCATTGTTGTTTGTTGGTTTAGCATCTCTCGGTCCTGAGAATACTACATTTGAAAATACAGACACGTAAATGGCAAGCATAGATGACAGTGACATATATGTTCCTGCTATGACCTTCGTTTCTCTTAGCTTAAAAACAAATTTTAGTCACAACTGAGCAGCTCCACTAGCATTTCGGGGGTAAGAAAGGCATAACCGAGACGGAAACAATCTTCATTTGTAATTGCCCTTCTCACCCTGGCACCTCTTGCGAGTATATTTTGTATTACGAGTATATTTGTATTATTTGTATTCTCAGCATGTTTAACAAACAACATCTGCATTCAACTCTTTGCTTTGTTGGAAACAGCAGGACGGCAAACAGCACAAGACGAGACCGTCCCTGCAGGTGGAAAGGACGCGCCTCTTCCCAAAGGACCTTGATCCAGCTGCAGTGTCCTGTTAACTGCATTGATTTTCGAGCTGCTCCCGGGGTTTCAGTAGGATCAGATAGGATCCTTCCCCACTGTCCTTGTGCCAAGGCGTGATCTGGTTTCCTCAGAGTACAGGTATTCCCCACCTCCCTGGCCTGTCCGCAGCAAGACGGATGATCGATGCCTGCACAATGACAGTGCAGTGACAAAATGGCCTCTCAACTCCCTCACTTTCCTTTGGATAATTTGTTACTGTCCTTGCCTGTTTAGCGATGCATTTTACAGTGGCAGCTGATTCTTTCAAGCTTAATAACACAGCCAAGCTGCTTTCTGACATTATCCCAACATAATCACTATAATTCCTTCTGTTTCCAATATAGGTCAAGTTCTGCCTGCTTCAATAAAACACCATTTTTAAGTAAGCATCATTCATCTTAGGGTGCATTAGTCTGTTTCATTTGGGTAATTGGTCTCTATAATTTTTTGTTTGCTCTTTCACATTTTCCTTGCTCCTTAATTATCTAATCACACTATGGATTATTGAAAAGCTGAATCCCTGTTAAATAAGGTGACCATATGCAGAAATTTCTTTGCAGTTTAATTTCCGTTCTTTCAGGCTACAGAATTCTTGGAGTTGAGCAAAGAAGTGAGTTCTGATTTTCAATTATAAGCACAGAAAAGAACAAGAAATAAAGGCTCTAGTTGTATTCAAATCTGAAATTGAATGGAAGTAGAAATAATTTTAAAAATAAATGGACTAACCGAGATGGTGTAGGGGGCACAGGGACTGGAAATTCGATATTTTATTCTGTGGCTTATGATAACTTTTGGAATGTGGAAAACATCACCAATGTTGGAGAGGGAAACAGACAACTGTAGGCGTAAGGGATTGTATTTCTCTTTATTGTTAGATGTGTCTGAGCCCAGTCTTCAGAATGACAGACATGCAAGTCAGAGAGACTTGCAATGAACGAATTAAAAATAAATACTAACTTGTTTTTGTGACTATAAGTGTCTTTAGCCTTTAGAAGGGTCTCTTCAGAAGGGTTTTTTGTCTTTAGAAGGGGCCTCAGCCACAGGCAGAGGCTCCTCAGCAGATGAGGGTCCTAAGTGTAAAGGCTTAGTTCGGAAGAAGCAGTTTTTCGGAAAGTTCCACATATTTGCAGAAAGGATGCATGATAAAAATTGGCCTGCTCTTCCATATCTTTTGGTGGGTAGTAAAAAGTTGCAAAACGAGGTTGTATTTTGTATCAAAAAATGAAATTTGCTTAACATAATAAAAGCTTAAATTCTGAATTTGAATTAATTTATATGTTAAATACTGTATTCTACTTCTAGTGAAATACTTAATAAAGTCTAAACATAAAATATAAATATAGTTAGTACATGTACTGATAAATGTAACACATTATTAATATTTCAATGAGTCAAAATTATGGGAATGAAAACAATGCAACCTAAATTAACTTATCAAAACAAGACAAACCCAAGCTATTTCAGTCTGTTCCCTGTTGAACTTATGAAAAAAATTTGGCATATTTCTGTGAAATATGCAGAGGGGGAAACCACATTTTTAGGGAAAATGGGTATATAGATAGTTTTGCAGCCACTTTTCCAGAAGACATTTTTAAAACACTCTGCTTACTGTCTGATGACCACTGAAAGTTTAGCTTATACTGTACAAACAGATGAATACTGAAAGTAATCACAAGTAATTATTATATATTATTTATTCTTACTTGTATGCCCAGTGCTCTTACAGCTCCATAGACCCAGCAGAAGGAGTGGTGCCTTCCCAAGAGAGCAGCTGGAAGACTTTGATCCGTGACAAGCTTCCTACTCCTTCCAATAAAATAAATATAGAGCAGAGGTCTACCTCCTTATGTTGGGCAGAGAACTGCCAAATAAAATTAATACAACCCTTGTCTGATTTGACATTTTTTGCTGGGCTGGCCTAGAAGAAACTTTTGCCACACTGAAGAGCAATTCAGAATGATGTGATTTCTTGCACTGATTAAGTCTTTGACATGACTTCTTGAGGGATCACGTCTTTTGAAGATAATAACTATTTTATGTAAGCGTGCTATGATCTCCAAGTGTATCCACGTGGAAAAAAAGGCGAACTCCACACTATCAGGGACAGCAATTAGGGTTGTGAGTTCCTGAAGCAGCAGCCACTAGCTTTTAGTTGACTTAGATGACTGAAATCAGAATACGAGATGAGGTTGCTGTGCAAGAGGTGATTTTAAAAGTAGTCAAGGAATGATTCAAAGAACAAGTGAAGTGGAAACAGAACTGTCTTAAGGAAGAGAAAGCATTGAACTTTATACTTGCCCTAGCACTTTATTTTATGCACTCCACTTCATGGAGGCCCAAGAGACTTCATAATTTCTCCAGAGTCTCTGCCTGTGTAGGGGAGCTTCTGCAAGCGTAACAGCCTTTTCATCTGGACACAGACAGAGCCTGACCCCAGGCACTGGAGGAATTGGAGGCAGACTTTTCCTGCTGTTTCACTGCCATTTGTAATAGTGTGCATGTGGCTAGTGCTCCAAGGCATCGAAAAGTTTGTCTACAACACCTGTTAAATATGGAAGCCAGCTGGGTTACCAGATCAGACTCATCCACCACAGACGTACATACACGGGGAAGCAGAAAAACTCAGGTTTGCTGGATGCTTTAGCCTGTGCCAAACATCTGCTTTGGGCGGCCTCAGGACTGTCAGGGCTGAGCCCACAGCAGCCCAGTCCAGCTGTCCTGCATGGAGCTCTGCTGAGGCCCGAGCATGCACTGCTGCACCAGTGCAGACCAGTGCTTCTCAGTGCTTAGGGACAAGAGCCACCGAGTTGTCTTTGTTGTTCTCACCAGAGGAAAGGGGGTAAATTGCCAGCAAGACACAATAGGTTTCTCTCTTCTAAAATTTTCTGTCTCTGGTGCCCAGAGGACACCATCAGGGGACTGTGAGGGCCATTCATCATCTCTCCGCAAGACCTCCGGTGAAGTAGTGGGACAAAGCAGACACTCTCCAAACCCTGGGGAAACCTGCTGTAATTCTGCATTTTTCTGGAAAACAGTGTGGTGTTTGCTTTTGTTTGGAAGAAGCTGCTTCTTTCCACTGTGACCTGTTTATATAAGAGGACAGAAAAACTAGTTTCCAAAGATGCTGTTATTTTCTTCGGTGCTGGCTCCCTTCCCCCATTTAATTCTGCTTTGAATACACTTTTTAAGTCTGCTAATGAGTACATTTATCACATCCCCCCAAATATTTCTTTTGTAATCCACTGACTTGACCATTCTGGAAATTGCCACATTATACTAAACAATTATTTTAAGGCAAAGAGATCTGGGGAGAAAAAAAAAAAAAAAGACACTTATTTCCACAGAACTGTTCTTTTTTTTTAAGGCTTTCATGATTTATTTTTTTTCCTTAGGTCTCAAAGTAACCAAGAGTAACTAACTGAAACTAAATCAATTATTTAATTAAAAGTAATAAATGAGGAAAAGTAAGATTTATAACTAAAGAGGGAGAAACCATTTAGCCTTCATTCTGTCTAGTAACAGTTTTTACTAAACTAATCAGGCTAAAACAGGTGAATTTAGATGTTCTTGGGGTGAACAGGGAAATATAAATATCTCCTTGACCAATGATCATCTCCTTCTAAGGGACTGAAAAGATTAAACTGTTCAGATTGCATAAAGCAAATGTGTGCATCATAATCCCGTAAGAGCAAGAAAGAGTAATAATGCTTGGAGCACATGAATTTTCACATGAAATATTCTAAGACAGAACTGCTGGAAGCCTCTTAAGGCAACAATGGCTATAAATTCGTATATTACATGTAAAAAACCTTGCTGTCAACAAACGCAGGGAAAATTTTCATCAAAATAATTATTTTCATCTTTTCCCAATTTAAAAAATAACAGAAAGGAAACTGGGGACTTGTCTTCTAGTTTTGCATTTGTTGTTGGTGGTGCTGTGTGCTCAATACAGGCAGCAGTGCAGTAATGAGAATGAGACTGTTTATCCTACCAGCTGCTGACATTCTCCCCTTGCTTCCCCCATCTTCCTGGGCTGCACCTGGGCCCCTCTGATAACTGGTCCCTGGTGCAGTTGCGAGCTGAATAGCTACATCATTTCTTCTCTCACCTTTTCATCTCCTCCTGTCTCGACTGAAATGACACCATTTTCACAATGGTGGCATTTCGATTATTTTCTGTCCTCAGCGAGAATGACAATAAATGCTGTTATTCCTCACTGATAATGTCTGCTTGATCCAAATGTGAAAAGAGAGGTTGTACGGTCCACATCTTGGTCATCTCTTACCTCTCACTTGCAACTTGGTTCTCTGTAGCTTCCTCTGATACAGCTACCTGTTCTTTCTGAAGAAGAGCTGAGGAAGAAAAAGTCTGCATGACATATTTTCCAGTGAATGTATGCACCCTCGTTTCCTTTTCCATATTTTTCTCTCTGTTTTTGCATGAGATTAAAGCACCTCAGTTCTGAAGTTCTCCACCTCATTATGCTGTAATCAGCAACTATTATCCATGAAAGAGAAACTGATTATTTTTCTGACTAATTCCAGAAAACATCAGCTCGCTATTCAGCATCCACGAAATAGGAAAGCAGAAGGCTAAAAACTAGTGAGAGAGGAGTAGAAAATAGAAAACATCAATAAGTCTTTGCCAAAGTCTGCAATGCACACACACCTAGAAAACTGCATGGAGTTTTGATTAATCAAAAGGACATAGGGAAACTAGAACAAACACAAAATTACATAAAATAGTGATTTAAAAATATATAAATTTATGATTGTCACAGAGAAGATGAATGAGGAATAATTATTGACTGGGTCTCATGGTTCAAGAACTGAGGGACATCAAATGAAATAATCAGGTGAGAGGTCAAAAAAAAAGGAAATACTTCACAAGCCGTTCCTAAATTGTGGAATTCATTGCCACAGCATGCTGCAAAGGGTGTTGAGAAAGCTGAAAGTGCAAGTTTGCTCCAAAAAGAATTAGAAAAGTGATTGGAAATAAAGCCTACCAAGACCATTAGACAGAAAAGTGTAGTTATATTTGTTTGTGAAAATTCCTAAGCATTATCATTCTTATTTTCTTTCCTTCCCTCTTGCTGGGACTCCTTTTCTTTACTTCTTCCACTCCTGCAGGTCACCATTCCTACTGTAATCCTCCCATGTCCTTCACCTCTTTCATAGGAATTCCTGGGTATTGATTTGTCCTGAAAACACATCATGATAAGTCTTCAACTTTTAGTGTAGATGTCATAACCTGAACTGAAACATCAACTGGTTTTCCTAAGGTTTCATCCTTTTTTAGCATTTGCACACTGGTGAGAATGCCTCCAGGGATGAAGAAATGTGACTCTATCTTCCAGCTTCATGATATCATGCCTACATCTCACAGACTTTCTTGTGGTAGCAGAGATCAATATGAAAACAAAAACAGGGGAAAGAAATAAGAGATGGATGGGTGCACTCTGCATTCAGCATTGATCAAGGGAATGAGTTTTGCTTCTGAGTTAATGCAGAAAAGGTATGACAGTGATGGAGATTTCTGAAATCCTGACCAGAAGAGCTTTCATGGAAAGGAGGCTCCATGCTCATGCTAGAGAGGGATGCTTCTGACAGAGGGAGCAAAAATATGGCCCAACATCTGTCTGGTGACAGGATGTTCATGTGGCAACTGAGCGTGGCATCTGGCACTCTCTGTCAGGCAGACTGACACACCCATCACCCAGTGACAGCGCTGATCTCTTAATTAACGTGATGGGCGAACATCCAGCCACTCTGAGCCGGCTGTCACTGCTGGAACAACTCTTCCAGCCAGCAGCTGGCTCTCTGCTGTGTCTGAAGTGTCTTTCTGAAAGAATGTGGCAGAGCCTTTGTGAAGAAAAAGGGGCACAGATAAGGTGGATCTTGTCGGTGTCTCACAGGATCCAGGCTGCGAGCCTGGTGAGCTTGCGTTTTTGTGCTGCTTCCCATTCTGTGCAGAGGAGAGCACTGACAAATGGAGGCTTCCCCAACATGCTCAGTGTGTATCTTATGGCCAGATAAGTCTAATAGGGCTGAATATTATTGAATCACTGTTACCACCCCAGATTATCTGGCCTAACCTATTGATTGATCTCAGTACCTGCTGCAAACACGTATCCTCATGAACAAGCAATCATTCATTGATGTGGCAAATTATAAATATGTTTATGGGATGAAGAGGTAGGCAGATTTTCCTTAACATATGAGTACATTGGCACCAGACTGTTTTCGGTGGTGCCCTGGGACAGGATGAGGAGCAATGGCAATAAACTAAAACACAAGAAGTTTCACCTCCACAAGAGGAAGAACTTCTTTACATCGAGGGTGGCAGAGCACTGGAACAGGCTGCCCAGGGAGATCATGGAGTCTCTGTCTGGAAACATTCAAAACCCACCTGGACATGTTCCTGTGTCACCTGCTCAAGGTGACCCTGCCTTGGCAGAGGGGTTGGACTGGATGATCTTCAGAGGTCCCTTCCAAACCTAACTATTCTATGATTCTGTGATTTTCCACAATTACAGAAATTCATATATATGCCCTTATTCCCAAAGAAGTGCATATATACAGTCAGCTATTTTGTCAGTAGTCTTTACTTATTATTTTCTCTCAGTGGAACCAATGTCTCTTTACTTAAACCACCAGACAAAAGGTGCCCAGTACTGAACAGATGTGTTTAACAAGCTTTGTAAGATAAATCTTGCAGAATATATATTTGGAAGTACATTTCCAAGACAGCTAAATGCTCAAGTTTTTATTTTAGCTTTCAGTGTGCTTTTGTGTATTTCAAGATCAAAGAGATTTATGGGATTTGAGCTTGCTGAACTAGAAGAAAGGGGACAGTGTTACAGCCAACAGCTGATGATTTGACCTCTGCTCATCTTTGTAGAGTCTCTGCTTGGAAAAAAAAGGAGTTGAAATTAAACAAAGATGGCTTAAAAGTATAAATCCAGCTACTTTCATCATACAGTATATTTGGGGCTATGAAATGACTGAACATTCAAAAATAACCCTAGTAAATGTCCTTGGAAAATAATTGTATCAAATTATTAATCTACATTAAATTAACTGGTTTGACTTGTACTGCAGCTGCCTGCAGCAAATACCTACTTTCCTAAGAAGTTCAAGACTCCAGAGTAATGTAATTTACATATCAGTCTTTAAGTACTGCTAAGACTAATTGTCTTTGGGAGAGGGGTGTAACACTGTCAGTGTGTTCCTGAGGTATCACCTTGTTGGTGCTGAAGCGGTTGAAGATATCCAGGATGCAAAAGTGGATGGGAAGTTTTCCCGGAGAAGACAATTGTCAGACACTTAGCAGCAGTAACTGAGGATGGGACGAAATTATGAACCAGATTTTGCCTTCTGTCTAGAAGGCAATGACATGGGTTACACAGGAAAATGGAGCCCCAGGAATGACAGGTACACAGCTACCCAGGGACATTTCTTGGTGTTTCAGTGGCTGTTCAGACCACACCAGTACAGCTTGGGAAGGAAGGCTGAGTTTAAAGAGCAGCGTGATTTCCCCTCTTTAATGGGTAAAGAATCACGGTCAGAAGAGAATGTTCCCTCTGCAATTGTAGCGATCCACTAATAAGGACGACCAGAGGGGAAATCAAGCCATGCAACCTTTTTTTTAAGAGTAATTACTATAAATCCAAAAACCTACAAGATATTTTCATGTCATCTCAGTCAGTCAGTTCCTGATTCCTCATTGCTCCACAAACACACACCAGGGAGTGATATTAATTTGTAATTTTTCTTCTTTCTATATTTTGAACATGGTAGGGGGAAGAGGATTTTTAAAAAACTCAACAAAACAAAACAGAAAGAGCAAGCCATCACGGGAAAAGACTCCTAAAATCAAATATCCTACCAGGGAAACCTTACAAGGAAGATGAAGTCCATGAGCCTAGGCTTAGTTGAATGAATGACAAAAACCCCTACTGGTCCAGATGAGACAGGTGGGCCAAATGGGAGACAAAACAATTCAGGGCTGTGTGTAAAGGAAATGCAGGGAACCAGTGTGTCCTCAGCCTGCAGTCAGCAAAGGAAGCTCTCATCTGTGATAGCAGATTTCCCAGACAATAGCTGTGCAAAATGGAGAAGATGAAGGAAAATGAAGGTGTTGCATAAATCAGGAGAATAACACCACATTTCCTTAGGCTGTTTGTGCAATCTCCTCCGGGGACTTATCTTACATATAAAACACTTTGAAAAGGCAGGTGGCTCAAGTGAGGAAAAGTTCAGCAGACACTGCAGTGCACAAATGAACAGTTTGACAGCGAGCAGCTGGAATATTTTGCGTAATATCTATCTTAAGCTTCAATAACTCAACTGGCATTCAGAAGTGTTTATCTTCTTTCTCCTTCTTTTATACTAGACTCCATGTTACAGAGTGACTTTGAAAGAGTAACAATTAAGTACCTGACAAATATCAATGTCCCTCCAAAATTTAGTAAAGCCTTTACCCACTGTGGTTTTTCTTCTACTTCATGAAATTAAGCAGACTTAGACATGACACATGAAGCACTGACAGGTTTATGGTCATAGCTGAATTTCCACGAACGTTCTGCTGCTTTCAGCATACATAGTTTTGCCAAAAAAACAACCTCAGGAAAAAATGCTCACCTAGAAGGATTTTTTTTGCATATATAAAAAAGATCATGAAAAAAGTTGTGTTTTCTTTGTCTCTTTTCAAAGAAAGTAGACAATGGGGAAGGCTGATACCCTGATGTCATAGAGGGTGCCCATTTCAATCCAGGCCAATGTGCTCTGCCCAATTTTTGTAGATTTCTGATAACTGGACAATACTCTGATGGAAAAACCATGGTAAATCTCCAGACAAACTACAACTTGAGTGTTTGACCAGTGACAGAATAAGTACAAAGGCAGAACTGATCTCTACAAGTAGTGTCTGATGATTTCAGAAGAGCAATCCCCAAGCAAAGCCACTAGGAGATGTTCCAAGGTCTGAGAAATGGACTGCTCTGTCATGAAGCCTCAGTGAGCAGGAAGCAGCTCCCCACCATGGGACAATGTGCTGCAATAAACTGAGATACAACAAGGAACAGTGGCTTTCTAGCTCATAGGTTGGATTTAACCTCGAGGTTGGTACTGTCAGGAAGAAGGCAATGCAGTCGCTGGGGCCTTGCTGGCAGCTCTCTGCAATGCTGATCCATTCAGTGATCCACCATGTAGCAATGACACGGCACACATGGAAGAGTGGCCTTCCGGCTTGAGGTTGTTGCATCTGGTCACCAGCACTGCTTTAATGCCTCTCAGACCACATCATCTCCCTGCAAAAAAAAAAAGGGGGTCAGAGTAGGATTCCATCACATAACAATGTTCTCACATTTTCTTAAGTCAGCTGGAATGGGCTTTTTAAAGAAAATGTTAAGCTTCTTTTGAAATGGGATCAACCCGACACACAACAAGGTCACCGAATGATGAAGAAACAAGGGAGTCAGGGCATGCCCATCCGAATGAAAGTAACAATCATTAACCAAACTAAGTTGCACAAACACCAAAGGGAGAACATAAATCTGACATAAAAGTCGATTTGTATTATTTCTTTTGGTTTCGTAAAATTATTTTCAGCGTTACTTAGAGGGAGCTTCTAAAAATGCATTTCAATTAATAATTTTCTCCATCTTGCAGCACCAAAAAATCTGATTTTGTCTTGACGACACTCTTAGGAAATGTTCCTCTTTTGAATCCTGACTGCATATTTGGAGAAAAACTGGCATGCAAATAAGCCATTTCTGACAGAAGATCACAATCATTTTTTTTCCAGATGTCTTTTGAATATCCTATTTCTAACAACATTACAAGCTATTTAGAGACCTCAGCTTCTGGAATTGGTAGCTTTCAGTGGTGCATCCGAGTGTGCTGAGCCAGCAGCCAGTTCCATGCCCTGAAAGGACCACTTGATGGGCCAAATCCTGAGAGCTGGGAAGTGTTTGTACATTTCATTCACTGCTGCAGCTGTTCAATTACCCTCAAGAGCAAAACCCACTTATTTTGTGATGGCTGAACATTCAGCCTTTGCTTGGAAAAAGAAATTATCTCCCATGTGGGGGGCAGATGTCAAACAGAAGGTATTTTTGAGATTAACAATTATTTTTGTTAATGAAAATAGTCTGTCACACTTCTTCCCTGCTCCCTCAGACATTTTCAGTATTGCCCCCTTTTATGATCAAAGTTTGACTTCTGAAAGACTTCTTTAGCTACAACTAAATGAGACCTGATCTATTTCATGTTTGCACTGATTGAACAGAGTGGGTAAACTCTCCTAATTTAATGGTGACTAACAGACATCTGCCACAGTCTATGACTAACATTACTCTGCTTTTGTGGGAAGATGTGATTCCATTTCAGATCCTTAGGCGATTCAAATCACCCTATACAGAAGATATTTTGCCTTTTCAGCCTATTTTTTTCCCCTCTGGAAAGAAATTGAATCCCATAAGAAATGTGACGAAGGGAGCTGCTTTTAACCAAAACATAAATTAATCTGTTTGGTGTCAGATGAAATGCAACAGAGCATGAGTCTAAACTCACTTTGCTAACCTGTACCGCTTTGCAAGGACTGCCCATTTCAATAGGATTAAAATTGTCTGACAAGTTACTAGCACAAAAAAAAAAAGGAAAGAAACAATCTCTTACGAGAAGGTTTAGCACAAGTTATTGATGGGTTGGAGCCTATTTAGATAACTCTAATCAATACATCTTGGCAACTGCCAGATGGGGTACTGTGTTTCCTGGTGGCTTTAAAGGGCATTTTACAAAAACATGCTAGAAACCAGAATGCATTTCCCCACAGAAAAAGAAAGTGAAGGTAGATGACAAAGATAAACAACTCGAGGAACTGGTTTTGGGCACTATGGCTCATCTACCTACTCATGGGTTATGTTTTCTGTCTCCAAGGAGAGGAGTTCATAATGTTAGTGTATATTTGGGGCCTCTTTTCAATAACATCATATCCTAATTTTATTATATTATTATTCTAAACATTAATGGTTTAATAATAATAATATGCATATGGTAATTTTAAATTAATCATTAATTATTAAATATTTATTATAGAAGATTAATGTTTGCACTGTTAAATGATTTTATCACTTTACTTCTGTGTTGGAAAGGTAAATTAACAAGCTGATACTCAGAAAGAATGAGCACATTCTGCAGCTGAAGAACCCTCCAGTTTGAGTTGCAATGGGAAGACGACAGAGTAATCTGTGGAGCAAATAGATGGAAATTGGCTGTACCCATGCACTCAGGCAGGCAGACACCTGACTTGGCAGCTGAGGCATCCTTCAAGAAAGACCTCAAGAAACTGAACTTGAGAATCTGCAGACCGGTGGTGATAAAGCAAGGACGGCCATGGCAAAGCAAATGCTGTGCAAGACAACAAAACTAAGAACCAGCCTGGCTGGGATCACATTCTCTAGTCACTTCCTTCATGTGTTGCCACAGCACGGCTTTCCCTGAAAATCCTATTATGTTTTTACCGAGCTAATGAACAAATATAGGATAAGATCTGAAATCATAATTTGCAGCAAACAGGGTTGTAGATGGTAGAAATACAGGTAGGTTTGCATGTGTGATTTGCACGAAAAGGAGTGTTCTCACAGACCTGACTGTGAGTTGTAGGTCACAAGGAGGAAAGTTCCCATCACCAACTTTAGGCATCAAGCCCTGCAAACTTAATAATCCTTAGTGTGTTTTAATAGAATTAACTGGCTAAACAAAGAGCTTCCAGATGGCACCACACCACCAGTCCCAGGAACTTTCTAGGTTCAACTCCCATGTTGATCAAAAGTGAAACCTGATCTGCACTGCAGGGCACACAGGCTGCTGTAGAGCACTGGCTTAAGGACTGCAGCCTTTAGCAGTGCTCCCCTGGGGCTCTGCCTTACCGGCTCAGGGCTTACTCTGAAGTGCTTGTGTGGGGTCAGCCCTTCTAAAAGTCCATTTCAAAACTACATGGTTTTCAATGCAAAAGTAAGTGCAGCTCTGCAGCGCTCTGATTTTTGAGTGACAGCACAGCTCCGTGTTTCTGGCCTACTGCACTTAGCTTCTGCTTCACACCCACACCGGAGAGGAAGGAAGGGCTTTTGTAGACCATTGTAGGACACCCTATGTACCCTCCATAAATTACTGATTAAATAGCTGATTTTCCATGCATGCATGAGCAACATACCTTATCTTTCCCTTTGGAGCTTAGGTGAGACTTGTTCATAACATAGCTTTTGCTAAAAATGTAGTGGGCATGCACAAAATGTGGTTTCCAAAGGCTCTTAATATGAAAATCAAAAGTGTTCATAACTGAAGCACTGAAATTTATCTCCTAGATTTTAAATTTCAGTCCACTTTTTCTTCAGTATTAGAAGAGTCAAAAATCACCTCTCATACTATAAGAAAAAAAACATATTTGTTCCGTATCTCTTATGTGAAAATAGGAGCTTGCTTTTTTCCTTGAGTTTTGGGTCAACATCATGCTTGGGCAATGTTAAACATCAATCCAAGAAATACAGGGTTCAAACAATACAAAGCAGTTGGAAAACAGAAAGCAAAAAGGAAATACCTAGACAAGCATTTTTATTGTATCCAACATGTCATGTGCTGTAAATATTTCATGAATTTAAAAGCAAAATAAAACCAACCCACATGTATTATCAGTGTTACTTCCAACAGGAGAGTTGCAGAGAGGATGAGAAAGAGCTCCACAACAGCCTGCATGGAGCAGTATATTACTCAGGGCAGAACAGTGGCAAATCAACCCTTGCTGAACTGCTTTTCCCTGTGCCATGCAGCAAGACACGTAACAGAAACCTTTGTGGAAGGGTGTGCAGAGCACTGTAACAGGACCGGTGGTGGTCATATAGATTTCTTCCCTGCAAAGCAGGGACATCAAACAGCGGTGTGTTTGGGAACCAGCCTGATCCATGATCTCTCCCAGGGATGGGACACTCCCTCCCTACCCTCTTCTCAGGGGCTTGGAAGGAAACAGTCCCCTGGCTCCAATTCATTATTGTTTTCAGTCTTAATGAAGCTTTTTCCACAAGTTTTTCTGTTCCTCTGAGGCCATGCAATAAGGGAAGAGGGAACTGAAGCCTATTGGCCTAACACTGGATAAACAACTCGACTCTTGACTCTACAGACTCCTTTTAGTGGGGCACTGAGATGGAAGACAGTTTGAAGTTCAGATTCCGGGCTGCGCTTTCAGAACAAGTGATTACAAAAGAATAATTTTGTAATCTGATTAAATATTATTCCATCTCAGTGTATTTGTGCTATGGAAGGACCAGGCACGCACCACAGCTTAGGTCTACAAACTCTGTGAAATCAATAGGAAGTGAGGAAGCTGAGGTAGGAGACAGAAATGTCAGTATTCTGTTGGATCTAAGCCAAGGTTTGACAGCGTAAATATGGTGGAAGATGGCACAAGACCCTTCCTCAAAGAGCTAACTAAGAAAAATAAGTTACTGAGAAGTGAGAAACGAGATTTCCCACTATCATAGTCTTAGCCATGAAGATTTTCAGGGTCAGAAGGAGTGTACAGAAGGCATCTTTGCTCTTGCAATAAAACCACAAAACTTCAAGGAAAAAAACACCAAACATTTTCTCTGTAGACAAATTAAAAGTGAATCCACAGGTTGCCATGGCTACAAAAGTCCATTTACTCTAGTAGTGTTTTCTAGCAGCTAAACACAAGTTTAACTGATTAAGGAGAAAACACAGCTATGTTTATAACATTCCATTAGGTTTATATAATTAGATCTTTCAGCTGCAAACCACTGCTGGTGACGGTTTTCTTGACTGTTCATAAAAGCCCAGTGGACTGATGTAACCATTTTTAGAACCATCCATCGTATCTCTGCACCTCTGCAATCATTTGGGATCAAATGACTGCTAGCATGTCATACATGGCAATTTTCACAATCCAGAACGCTCATTTTGGGTTGCAGTAATCCAACTGGCAGCTTCTGTGGATGGTCAGAGGGGTACACATGAAAAGCTGAGTCTTAGACCTTAAGGCAAGTCAAAACCTTAGGCATGCAGCCCTGTGTGGGAGCCTCTATAGTAATGCCTCAGAAAAGTAATCTTCCCATGCACGCGTGAGAGACTAAGGCAGTTTCTCTGCTTGTGGGACAGGCAGAAGAGGGACTTGTCATTGCATAGACTAAGTTGAAAGAGAGGAAATTCCCATCAACAAAAACTGCATGTGTGTGTATGGCAGCAGACTCCTTCATTAAAATGTCATGTTGGATTGGTAGATGAAAGGGTCAGTCCCATCTCTCTCCGTCGATGCAGTGATCTCCTCCCAGAGCTCTTGTGTCTATCACTCGCTTAAAAAAATGAAAACTGAAGTTTTGGCCATTACGAGGGAGGGTCCTGGCAGTGTGCATCAGCTGGGATGGGAGCCTGGTTTTGACGCAAAGCGTGCAAGAGTTGGGAGACATTG
This sequence comes from Mohoua ochrocephala, assembly GCA_013398855.1. NCBI lineage: Eukaryota > Metazoa > Chordata > Aves > Passeriformes > Acanthizidae > Mohoua > Mohoua ochrocephala. The sequence continues at coordinate 47,892 of VZTA01028620.1, forward strand.
TCTTTGCTGCAACGCGCAGATAGAGAGGGCTCTGTGGGTTTCTTCAGTCTCTGGACTGTTCCCATGAATTCTTTTACTGGGAGCCCATTCTGATAAACCTTCTCTTTCTGTCCTGGGCTTCGGAGCAGTCCTTGTAGCTGTTGTGTTTCACGGAAAAGAATCAGCAAATTGAAGACACTTGAGTGTCCATGGACACTTCCATAGAACCTGGATGCTGAGGTGAATTCTACATCACCTGGATGGACACATCCATCCTTCCAAAAATCAAAAGTGGATTTCAATGTCCCTCGTACAAAGAACCTGTCAACATATTTAAAGTGGGATTTTCTTCAGTCTTAAAAACCATTGTGTGAGAAGATCAACAGAGGGCATCCCTATTTTTTTTGTTTCATGAGAACAGCATATAAAACAGACAACATTTGTGAGGAAGAGTCTGTGGTTTTCTACATGCCAACCCAGCAAATTGGATTCATGACGTTCAGGCTGGTCACTCCTCATTACCAGCAAGAAAAGTTCTGCATATCCAGTCATGCTCTCCCATCATGGCATTCTGAAGACACAGGGTGGCAAAGATGGATTAAAAGGATAGCTTGGCCTACAGAGCTATGGTTTCTGGTGACCAGCAAGACAAAATGAAGCCAGTGCAATGCTCAACTCACAGGCTAAGTTGGCAGAGCTTGCAACTAAAAAAAAAAAAAAATCCATTTGTATATAAACTTAGTAATTTTGTAATATAATCAATAAGACACTTTTGACATTTTTGAAAGTAGAAATGCAACTTAAATCTCACCCATCAAAATACACTGGGCTTTCCTGTTTGCTTAAGGATGCACAGAAGATGGATTCTTTTCTCTGGATTTGCCTGTATACATTATATAGAACTTTAAAGTTTTAATGAAGCCACTGCAATTTAAAAATATCTGAATAGAACATAAGATTGGTCTTTTGAATACCTACACAGTCCAGCTTTTATAATTTCCCATGTTGTGCTACAGTCCTTGAAAATCATCAGAAGGTCATTAATCTTCCTTTCTTAAAGACAGAAACATTCGGTGTTATAAAATTTGTTAAACCTGCAACACTAACAGATCTTCAGACCAACCTACACTGGAGGTTTGCATCAAAATATGCAAATAATATGCCACCAAAACCACNNNNCCCCAGTTGCATACAATCAGTCCGCAGAATCCGATTACTGTTTATTTTGAAAGCACTGCTGTGAAAGGGTAGGCTCGATAGCTGTTACTGCTGTTGACAAGGGAGGGAAGGACTGTCGTCCTAATGAGTGTTTGTACAGTAACCAGCACAGTGGGATGCCCAATAGCAAATAATAAACCTTGATCAGAGATTTCAAACATTCCTGTAACATCAGACAGACCATTCTGACTGCTGCACAACCAGGGGCATCAGCTGCTGTATGAAATCCTTAGATTACTCCAGGGATACTTCTGAATCATGTTTAAGTAACCCAGTCAGGGCACGGGTGTTTTCACTTCCCTCGTTTTTCTTGTGCCACGATATTGCTTTTAAATCATCGGCAATTTTGGAAGAATGGTTACTTCAGCCTGTACTCACTTGAGAAACCAGATTATGCACTGAAGGCTCTGAGCCCCACACCCTGAAGAGAGCTGGACAGGCAGGAGCATGTGTGTGTCCCACGGCCGGTGCAAAGCCTCCACGGAGCCCAAGCCGGGTGGTAGGGCCTGCCAGGTGCCAGGTGTCCCACAGCCCTGTGCTCCAGCACCTTCATCACTTTCCTTGAAGGGCTGCCCCGGCGCTGGAGCTCTGTGTCCTACTGTGGAGCAGCGACATGAGGGCCGCCCCCGCTCACGCTGTCCTGCATGACGAGCTGTGTGGCCCCGGCCACGCTGTCGGGGCTCGGACGCACCGGGTTAACACCTCGGCGCCTTTCTCCTCCCAGTCCGCGGGAGCCCTTCACCCTCTCCTCGCACATCGGGCGCTACCGAGGGACCCGCAGGCACCGAGGCCAGCGCTCCCGC